>JAVSCE010011466.1:0-59484 GCA_032199065.1 Smutsia gigantea
TTTTTAAAGTTTATTTTGATATCATTAATCTACAACTAAATGAGCAATATTATGGTGATTACACTACCCCCTTCATCAGGTCCCCCCCACCAACCCCATTACAGTCACTGTCCATCAGCGTAGTGAGATGCTATAGAGTCACTGCTTGTCTTCTCTGAGTTGTACAGCCCTTGCCGTGCCTGCCCAACATTACATCTGCTAATTGTAATGCCCCTTTTTCCCCCTTATCCCTCCCTTCCCACCCATCTTCCCCAGTCCCTTTCCCTTTGGTAACTATTAGTCCGTTCTTGGGTTCTGTGAGTCTGCTGCTGTTTGTTCCTTCAGTTTTTTTCTTTGTTCTTATACTCCACATATGACTGAAATCATTTGATACTTGTCTTTTTTGGCTTGGCTTATTTCACTGAGCATAATACCCTCTAGCTCCATCCATGTTGTTGCAAATGGTAGGATTTGTTTTCTTCTTATGGCTGTATAATATTCCATTGTGTATATGTACCACATCTTCTTTATCCATTCATCTACTGATGGACACATAGGTTGCTTCCATTTCTTGGCTATTGTAAATAGTGCTGTGATAAACATAAGGGTGCATCTGTCTTTTTCACACTGGGCTGCTGCATTCTTAGGGTAAATTCCCAGGAGTGGGATTCCTGGGTCAAATGGTATTTCTATTTTGAGTTTTTTGAGGAACATCCATACTGCTTTCCACAATGGTTGAACTAATTTGCAGTCCCACCAGCAGTGTAGGAGGGTTCCCTTTTCTCCACATCCTCGCCAACATTTGTTGTTGTTTGTGTTTGGATGTTGGCTATCTGCACTGGTGTGAGGTGGTATCTCATTGTGGTTTTAATCTGCATTTCTCTGATGATTAGTGATGTGGAGCATCTTTTCATGTGCCTGTTGGCCATCTGAATTTCTTCTTTGGAGAATTGTCTATTCATGTCCTCTGTCCATTTCTTAATTGGATTATTTGCTTTTTGTTTGTTGAGGTGCATGAGTTCTTTATATATTTTGTATGTCAACCCCTTATCGGATACGTCATTTATGAATATATTCTCCCATACTGTAGGATGTCTTTTTGTTCTACTGATGGTGTCCTTTGCTGTACAGAAGCTTTCAGCTTGATATAGTCCCACTTGTTCATTTTTGCTTTTGTTTTCCTTGCCCGGGGAGATATGTTCATGAAGAAGTTGCTCATGTTTATGTCCAAGAGATTTTTGCCTATATTTTTTTCTAAGAGTTTTATGGTTTCATGACTTACATTCAGGTCTTTGATCCACCTTGAGTTTACTTTGTGTATGGGGTTAGACAGTAGTCCAATTTCATTCTCTTACATGTAGCTGTCCAGTTTTTCCAACACCAGCTGCTGAAGAGGCCATCATCTCCCCAGTGTATGTCCAAGGCTCCCTTATCAAATATTAATTGACTGTATATGTTTGGGTTGATGTTTGGATTTTCAATTCTATTCCACTGGTCTTTGGATCTGTTTTTGTGCCAATACCAAATTGTCCTCATTACTGTGGCTTTGTAGTAGAGCTTGAAGTCAGGGAGTCTAATTCCCCCTGTTTTATTCCTCCTTCTCAGGATTGCTTTGGCTTTTTGGGGTCTTTTGTGGTGCCGTATGAATTTTAGAATTATTTGTTCCAGTTCACTGAAGAAAGCTGTTGGTATTTTTATAGGGATTGCATTGAATCTGTATATTGCTTTAGGTAGTGTAGCCATTTTGACAATATTTATTCTTCCTAGCCAAGAGCATGGGATGAGTTTCCATTTGTTAGTATCCTCTTTAATTTCTCTTGGGAGTGTCTTCGGGTTTTCAGAGTACAGGTCTTTCACATCCTTCGTTAGGTTTATTCCTAGGTATTTTATTCTTTTGGATGTTATTGTGAATGGAATTGTTTGCTTGATTTCTCTTTCTCTTAGCTCATCGTTAATGTATAGGAAAGCAACATGCCGGAGTCCAGCTGCAGCTAGCCCACGGGTCCCTGAAGGATGGACGACATTGGCGACTGAGAGAATGAGGACACAGACAGTAGCAAAAGCTTAGCCTGGCCTTTAATTAAAAGTAGCAGATTGTTTATATACTCTTTGATTTCATAAAGTAAAGTACAGTTATTAATCATTTAATTGACACATAGCAGGGTTACATGAGTTTAGAAAATGAGATTAAATCATTTTGACATATCTTAGTGGTCTACTAATTTCTAAGTAAATTTTGTTCCTAGGTATTGCGGTTAGAAAATCTCACATAGGTTTAGGTAGGTGCCAGATTCTTGGTTTTTTTTTACAGATGACTATTTAAAGTTTACTATTCTATTATTTTTATGTAGGGTTCTTATTCTTTCATAGCTATACTCCCATTCTCCATCTCCGGTGTGAAAGAAAGAGGCTGTCTCCAAGAGGACAGGATGACCCTTTGGCAGGCAGGAATAAATTTCATGGAGTGTGCCTCGGACCCATTTTCAGTAAGACTTACAATGGAGATTTTTCTGATCTGAAGTCAAGCAATGCCCTGTTCTTATTACTTTTATAATTTATCTAGCTGTTCTCTGGCAGGTTAGCCAGATGGAACCACCTGTTCTTTGAACCCATTTCTACATTCATCAAATATGCCATCTAGAGGCCTCATAGGGGTGGGGAGGGGGAACTGGAACCCACTCAAACAATCTCCATTTATTATAACTCAATACTTGTTTCCAACATCTTTCTCGCATCCCCTCCTATTGTTTGTTAATAAAATGTTAAAGCAGTAGGTAAAAGTAATAAAGATTACAGTTTCTAGTAGAAAGCTGTTTAAATCTTGATATAAGATAAAGATGAAAAGTAGAGTTTAATGCAGTAGGAAAGCAAGTGTAGACTGTCAGATTCATGCCTATAAACTGGGTATAGATCCAAGCAAGACAAGGGCAACAAAACAGCCGTGGGTGCGGAAGATTTCTCTCAAAACGGGTGGGTGAGGTTCTGAGCCTCACCTCTGTTGGCCCCCTATTGCTCACCTGATGGCCCCCCTGCGACTGTGCCTGTCTTAGGTTGTTCCTCCCTTGAGGAATCTTACCTGTCTCTGGCCATACAGTGAGATGTGCAGTTGGTAAGTGAGAGAGAAGCAGTGTTCTTTGAAAAGGTGAGCTCTTCTTACTTCTTTGCAGATTTATGCCCTATGGCTTTTATGCCCAGCAGTTGTCTCAAGGTATCTTTACCACCTGGAAGAATTAGGGGGTCTTGCCTCTGGCATTTCTCCCAGGGTATATTAAATTTGGTTTTCCAATTTAGGTGAAAGTGACCAATAACAACATTTGCAAACACCATAATAATAATGAGAGAGAGCGGGGATGTTCCTTTCAGAAGTCTGCATTGCGGTTCCTTCTTACCGCGTGTCTGGGCAATGCCATCATACAGATGGTTCAAACTCGCTCCCAACATCTCCCCCTTTTTTATTTTTTTATTTTAAAAGTTTGAAACTCTATCGCCACCTTCTGGATGCTGCTTTGTAAGAGCGAGACAAGGACTGGAAGGGAAATAAGAAGTGCGAACATTATTATTCCACAAATTCCAATATTAATTAATAAAGATGTAAAACTTTTTATGAATGTAGGATGAAGGATTATTGAAAAAGGCATTTGAAACACTGGAGGAAGAAAAATCTATTTCTGCTTGACTAATATCATGTATTTCTTGGTGTAAGTTAGAAAGGTCAAAACTTAAATCTGAGTGGTTCCAAATTCCCATAATATGATTTTTGACTTTTTCCCAAGAGTGAATAGATTCATTTACTTGCAGAGGTGTGACACATATCCAATGATAATCAGCATGGCAACGAAGGGCTAGCCGTACTTTAAGTGTCATTAACTCTCTTCCAATAGTCAATATAGCCTCTTCTAAAGCATTAACTGTGGATTCTAACTTTTGGTCAATAATTTCTTGGGTGACAAGAACTAAAGATACGTTTTTAGATAATTGGTCAGTAAAAGTGGCAGTATGGGCCTCCTGTACTAGGGCTACAGCTGAAAGAGAAAGGGAAGTTGCTAAGGTAATAAGTGCAGCAATACCAAGAATGAGAGTTGCTACAAAACGCTTTCCCCATAGTAAAAGAGTGCTGGTATCACCGAGTGCTTGCAGCCCATGATCATCAAACCATGTAGAGTTTAAGGTAACAGGAATCATCAAGTATGGGGGATGGCATACAATAGAAATGACTTGCATTATTTTTTACACAAATACAGGTTGAAAGAGTACAATTATTACAATTTATAATGAATTTATCTACAGTTTTGTTAATTTTCATAGATACATAATTTTGAGATAATAAAAAGGCATATGGAGTTTGCAAACAAGCATAAGACTGATAAGTAGTTTTTCCTGTAGGTATATGTAGAGTTATTGGCTTAATAGAAGCTACAGCTCACCATAATTCAGATTGTGAAAAAGATTTTTCATTCAGAGATGTAGTTAATATAGGTGGGACCCAGGCATTAACATGCCAACGGGTTACAGATAAAGGTTTAGGAATAAGTTCAGCTCCAGCGTCAACATATATTCTAAAATCAAAACTGGGATCAGGAGAACTCCAATCTTATAGGGATAAATTCATTTGTGGAATAGGCCTCTCTATTTAGATGGAATACATACAGCTTTTCCAAACAGGAAAGCCGATTTTTCTATTAATAATTAGCCAATCATCATCAGACTCTACTCGGTTATTAAAGGTAGGGCAAGTGGGAAAGGGCGAGGGATGTTGTTTAGGAATTTTAGAGTGAGACTCAGGACCACCTGGATAAACGAGGAGGGACCACATTTCTCTTTTAGAAGGGTCAGAACTGGGAGAGTCGGTCAGGAGGCTTTTGTAACTCACGGGCAAGCATCCAGGAATTTCAGTAAGATTTAAAGAAAAACAAATGAGAGGCCTACTAGCAAATCCTGTAAAAGAAAAATTTTGATTAGGAGGATTAGGCTGGAGATCTGAATGGGAAGCACCACCACCGAGAAGGTGATTAAGATTAGTAAATACAGGAATGTCCTCATTCTCCCATGTCACTGGTTGAAAGGTAGGGGGGTTAGGTAAATAAGCCCAATAGGGTTTAGTGGGCTCTCCGCGGGTTACCTGACAGGTGATAATCGCAAGCATAGCAATGAAAAGGGTGTTACTAGTGACCGGTAAACCTTGGCGATGCACGGATCTCTCTGCTTCTGATAGCCACTTGATCTGGCCCCAAGTAGGTGGATCACTTTCTCTAATAGAACGAGCAGGTTGATGGTGAGGAGATGGTGGAATAATTCTCAATCGCGGTGGACGGCGAATTAGTGGGTCTTCATCTAGGGCGCTCAGGTCTCTGCGCCTTGGGTGTGGGCCCTCAGGCCGCATCAACATTGGATGCTTTTCATAGCGGCTCCTCATCGGCAAAAATGGCTGCGGGGGTGGTGGTGATGGTTGTGACATGTCGAATCAATCTATCAGGGATACACACGGGGGCGTCTGTGTCCTGTGGGAAAATACAAGCATATCCTCTCCCAGGTGTTGTTAATAAGTCTGGTCCTTTCCACTGTCCTGAAAGGAGATCTCTCCATTTTACAAGAGGTCTTATTTTTTTAAATCAGGATTCCAATGTTTTTCCATTGCTGAATGTCCATTAATATCTAAATTTAGGTTATTAATAACGAATAAAGCATGACTTAAAATATGATGTGGAGAGCTATACTTAAATTCTGTCTTGTAATTTTACCAATTGATTCTTTAAGGTCTGATGAGCTCTTTCCACAATGGCTTGGCCTTGAAGATTGTATGGAATGCCTGTTGTGTGTTCTATTTTAAAGGCTCGACAGAAATTTTGGAAGGCTTTAGAAGTATAAGCAGGAGCATTGTCAGTTTTAAGACAATGAGGCAAACCAAGATAAGAAAAGCAAGTGAACATATGTTGTATTATATCTTTAAAAGCCTCTCCTGTACGAACTGTGGCTACAATTACATGGGAAAATGTATCAATAGTAACATGAACAAAGGAAAGCTTTCCAAATGAGGAAAAATGAGTGACATCCATTTGCCAAATGGCATTAAGTTTAAGTCCTCCACGGTTTACCCCCGTAGGTGGGGAGGAGACATGTTTTGGACAGGACAAACAATTCTTTATTATTTGTCTTGCTGACTCTCTAGGTATATGATTTTGAAGCCTTAATGCAGTAGCATTTTGGTGATGGATACGGTGAGATTGTTGAGCTTCCTCTATGGCATTCCCCACCAAGGGAGGCTTAGTTAAGGAGTCAGCAAATGCATTCCCTTCATGGAGAGGTCCAGGCAAGTTTGAATGGGCTCTAATATGGCGAATAAAAAATGCTTCTGTCCTTTGATGTATTAATGACTGCAATTGTTCTCAAAAAAGGAATATAGAAGTTTTGTTTTTTTGCAATTACAGCCATTTCTATTTGAGGAAATAATTTTGCTATATAATTTGAATCTGTATACAAATTAAACCTCTGAGTTGGTAATTTGGTAAAGGCCAATAGTACTGCCTGTAACTCTGCTTTTTGTGCAGAAGTTTCTGCAGTCTGTTGCACGTAAGCCTTTCCATTAGTTACAGTTATAGCCTTCCTGTTAGATGATCCATCTGTAAATACTAAAAGGGCATTATCAAGTGATTTAGAACTGCACCTTTTAGGAAATGCACATGGATGTCTCTGCAAAAATTGTAAGAGCAAATTTTTTGGCAGGTGATAGGATATTTGTCCACTAAAACCACTCAGAGATACCTGCCATTCTTCATTATTATTTAATAGAGGTTCAAACTGATCTTTAGTGTAAGGAATAATTATATTAGCACATTCTCCCCCAAACAGCTCTCATCCCCTTTTTCTTCCTTATTAACAGGGCTACTAAATCAGGATATGCTATTAACATTTTCTTTGCTGTTACTGGGAGATGGATCCATTCAAGAGGCCCATCTTGCCATAAACACCCAGTAGGGGTATGAGGTGTTTGCAATATAATTAAATCTTCTGGTCTAGAATAATCCAATCTTTGCACTTTTTGGTTACTTATGGCTTTTCTACTAATTCTAATGCCAGGGCTGCTTCTCTAATAAGTTCTCATTTAGATAAGGGGTTAGGGTCTCCTTGTAATATCTCAAATAGTGGTTTGAAATCTGCCGTGGTTAATTGCAAAAAGGGTCTTATCCAATTTATATCTCCTAATACTTTTTGAAAGTCATTCAAAGTCTGTAAATGGTCTTTACGTAATTGTAAAGGTTGAGAGGAAACTGTTTGAGTATGTATAATCCTACCTAAGTAATCATAAGGGGGGGGGGGGAATTTTTATGGAGCTATTTGTAACCCATGACTTTTAAGTGCGGTTACAGTTTTATCTAGTATCTCCTGCAATAAGGCACAGTCTGGATGTGCTAATAATATGTCATCCATATAATGTGTCATATAAAGGTCAGGATATAGATCTCTAATCTCCTGTAGCGCCACATCAACAAATTTTTGACAAAGTGTAGGACTGTTTTTCATACCTTGCGGTAAGACTTTCCACTGATATCTCTGATAAGGTTGTTTTAAGTTTTCAGAAGGCAAACTGAAAGCAAAATGCTTAAAATCTGCAGTACTTAGGGGGATGGTAAAGAAACTGTAAGGCCCAGAAAACAGGCCCTGCTCAGCCCCGGGATGGACGGCGACCCAAATACTCACAAGAGACCGGTCTTGATGCAAACAGCAAGAGGTTTATTGATTCCACCAGCGCGCTGGGGTCAAGACTCATAACTCACGCAGGAGCAGAGGAGTCCGACCTCGAGCAGAAATTACAGGAGGTTTTAAAGGAAAAGGGACCACAACCAGGGGGAGGCGAGGGGGAGGTCTGCTGATGATTCGATAGCAAAAATATTTCAAGTAGGGTCTCACAGGGCTTTATCTTCACAATCTATAAGTTTTGGGGAGGATTACCTAGGCACGGGTTTGCAAGCTATTGTGTCATTGTGTTCAGGCCGGTTTTTATGACTCAGGCCAAGGGTCAGAGCCTACTTAAAATTTTCCTATTCTTTCAGGTGGTTTCGGGGAAACTGAAACTCAGGCCCTCTGATTTCTGAGGCTTTCTGGGGCCTGTCATGGCGTTAGTTTGGTCCTTTCATTCCCCACTTCTTCTTATGCATAGTTCTAATCATAGAACTAGAATTCCGTATTATCATAAAATTCTTTTTCAGAATCAGGTACGGACTGGTAATGTCTTAACATTAAAATTTGTACTGCACCAATCCGTTCTCTAATAAAAGTTACTAATCTGTTCAGAATGCAAGGGCCAATAGTGAGTAACAGAAGCAGAATCAGAATAGGTCCTAAAAGGGAAGATATTAAAGTAGTAAACCAGGGAGATTTACTAAACCATCCTTCAAACCATCCTTGCTGAGATTCTCGTTCCCGCAGGCGTTTATCTAACCTTCCCCTCAGCTTAGACATGGAGTCTTTTATAATTCCAGAATGATCTACATAGAAGCAGCATTCTTCCCTCAATGCAGCACACAGTCCACCATCCTTCAAAAACAACAAATCTAGCCCTCTCCTATTCTGCAATACTACTTCAGACAAAGAAGTCAGGGATTCCTCTAGTTTGGAGATAGATTGTTCTAAGGCTCGTAAGTCCTCATCCATTGCGGCTCTCAACATCTGGAAGTGCTGAGACCCTTGTATCAAAGCTGCAGTTCCAGTACTTACTCCAGCTGCTACTCCAAGATGGCGTAAGCGAAGCTTAAGAGGATTATCAGTCTTTTCCACGTGCCAGGACTCATCTTCTTCTGCCTTTGGTGCAGCTTTTAGGTGGGAGGCATGGATCCAGGTGGCTATTCCTTCGACTTTCACTGCAGTGGAAGTTGTCAGCAGGACTAGGTAGGGTCCTTTCCACCGAGGCTCGAGATTCCCAACACGGTGTCTGCGTACGTAGACAGCGTCTCCCACTTGGAACCGGTGAGGGACAATGGTGGTCTCAGTGGAGTAGGCCTCTTTCAGTTGTTCCCATCCCTGCTGGCGAACTACTTCTAGGGCTTTTAGGCGGACGAACAAGGATTGAGAAAAAGCAACATCAGGGTTATGTATCTTTCCTGCTTCTGCAAGGGGGGTCGGTCCTCCACACAAAAGCTCATAGGGGGTTAGTCCAAAGCGCCCTGGGGTGTTCCTTACCCAGAACAGGGCAAAGGGAAGGAGAGCTGTCTAGTCATTCCCACCGGTCTCTAAGGCTAATTTAGTCAAGGTCTCTTTTAGAGTTCTATTCATCCTCTCTACCTGTCCTGAGCTTTGGGGTATATATGCACAATGTAATCTCCAATCAAACCCCAGTTGTTTGGCCAGTCCCTGACTTACCTGAGCAACGAAGGCGGGCCCGTTGTCAGATCCGATTACCTTAGGGATTCCAAACTTGGGAAAAATTTCTTCTAGAATCTTCTTGGCCACAATGTTGGCAGTTTCTGTCTTCGTTGGGTATGCTTATACCCATCCTGTGAAAGTATCTATAAAAACTAGTAGATATTTATTCCCATATCTGGCAAGTTTTATTTCAGTAAAGTCTACTTCCCAGTAGGCTCCAGGTCAATCACCCCGCAATCTTTGTCCAGGGGGGCATTGGTTGGAGCCTGCATTCGTCATGGCACAAGGGATACAATGTTTAACTATAGCATTAACAACTTTAGGAAGTCCACTTACATAGTAAGGGGATTATTTTACTGTTTTCTTCAGGTGTTTGGTCCCAGATGGGTGAGCCGGTGGAGCTGTCTCACGTATTCTTTAGCCTCTCTCTGGGGGAATATGATTTTCCCATCTCCTGTCTTTCTTAATCCTTGAGGCGTTTCTATAGTATACCCTAGGCGATTCATGATTTGGTAATCTTGAATCCCTCAGGGCTGGTCTTTGTTTCATAGTCACACATTGCTGGCAATATTGGGGTTCCGTGGGCAGCTTTTTTTGCTGTCTGATCAGCCAACTGATTTCCTTTAGTTATCTTATCGGTGGCTTTTTGGTGCCCAGGGCAGTGTATGATGGCCACCTTTTTAGGCAAATTCACTGCCTCTAATAAAATTCTGCAACCCTTCGAGGCACTGCAGCTTCTTTTTGATATCAGAAGCTGATTGCCCTATAAATGCCATAGCTACGGCTGCCCTCTGTCCCTCAGAGGTGGGATCAAAAGGAGTATAGCGCCTATAAGCCTCCAAAAGCGCTCAAGAAAAACTGAAGGCGGTTCAGTGGGCCCCTGAAGAATTTCTCTTACCTTAGCCAGATTAGTGGGCCGTCACGCAGCCCCCTTGAGACCTGCCACCAGAGCCCGGCGGTAGACAGTGAACCTCTCCCTACCTTCCGGAGTGTTGAAGTCCCAGTTGGGTCGAGTCAGCGGGAATCCAGCATCTATCACATGGGGAAGTTGGGAGGGTTGCCCATTGTCTCCTAAAACATTTTTCCGGGCTTTTAACAGGATTCTCTCTCTTCCGTGGTGAAAAGAGACTGCAACAGTTGCTGGCAATCATCCCAAGTGGGTTGGTGGGAGAACATGAGAGACTCTATTAATCCAGTAAGTCCTACAGGATTTTCTGAAAAGGAAGCATGATTAGCCTTCCAATTATATATATCTGCAGAAGAAAATGGCCAATACTGCATGGGTTGGACTCCGGGGGGCGGCACGGGAGGGCCATAAACTCTAAGTGGGAGGGTTACAGTAGAATCGGGCCCATCCCCAGGAGGGGCCCCTCTACGACTTCGGGTACCCACCGCTGGGCCCCCTGCTGCTGCTGGCAAAGGGGGAGCATTGGGCCCTTCTTCTTCCCTTTCTTGCACTACCGGCTGAGCAGGTTGTGGCTCAGGGGCTGGAGCAGGTTCTGCTGCCTGTTCAAGATAATACGGGGGAGGGTAAGGTTCCAGCCATTCGGGAGGGGATTTTACTTCAGGATATATTTTAGGTTTCGGGGTTCCTGCAGTTCTGCTTCTATTTAGTACCAACACTTGAAACTTTGGTTTAGACATACTGGAAAAATAAGAACTTCAGACAAATATGAATATAAAGTTTATAAAATGGGTGATTAAAAGCTTTTAAAAAATAGCAATTTAAAAATGGAAAAAATTTTCTTTGATTAGATAACCAGATTAAGTTTAAATTGGTTTAGACTAGACCTTAAGGTTTTAGAAAATCTTTGGTTTAAAAATCAACACTATTTCTCAAAGCTAATCTCATAAAATATCAAAGCAATACAGAAATAAAGTTACTAAAAGGTTAAGAGGTGCCACAATTTTAAAGATCAAAGTAAACATCAGTTTCTCCCTTATAATTACAATTATTGAAAGATTTTCTATATTCAGTTGTGTGTTCATCTTTAAAGTTATTTATGAAGAAATCTTTTCTTCAATTACAACAATGAACTATTGCAGCTTAAAACTGGAATGGTACAAGCAAAACAACTTCACACTTTGATGAGTATATGAAAAAGATATTACCCATAGTATGATACACAATTTCAGTAGGGTCCCATCTATCCACATTTTAAAAAGACTTATGGGAGGAAGGGGTAATATATAACAATTTACTGACTTACAGGAGAGTGCAAGTGAGGGAGCCTTGCTGAAAGTGTATTGCTGGCCTTACATACCTGCTCCATGCTGACTCCCCCACCCTGCAGAAACAGTGCAGTCTCTCAAATCAAGTACATTTCCAAAGAGAGAAACAGAGAGAGGGAGGGAAGGAGAGAGGCTTGATAACTTGGGTGTGGGGGGAATCAGTGGCCCATTAGCTGCAGTGGAAAAATACAGTGCAAAGTCAATCTTTGGCCCCTTTAAAAAAACACTGGATACGAACTGAAAAAAAAAAATGCTTCCAGTTCTTACAAGAGAAGCTTTGCCTGTTAAGAAAGCTTATTGCCAAAGTGTACAAGAAGCTGCCTAGTTTATTAAATCAACTGTCCAGCCCAAGCTGAAGGAGCAGACATTTTGTAATCCAATTTCAAAAAGTTAACAATAAATTAACAGACCTCTCCCCATACTCTGAAATGAGATTCTTCCATTTAGAAAAATCTCCCTGTAAATGAATACAGGCAGGCCTGAATTTCTGAGGCCAGGATCACTTGGATTCCTCCCTCCCACCCCCATCTTCTGTAGCTGTAACACCTCTGCCATCTTCTGCTGCAGGGGCTGTCCAGGGATGGCAGGGATACAAGTCCAAACCCTCTACTGCTCAGTTGTTCACTTTAATACTCAGAGAAGAGAGGAAGACAGCTTTTGTTATGAGAAATTACTTTTACACAATATGGACAAAGAAGTACATGATGAAAGGAAACAAAACAGCAGTTTTCCTTATTGGTTACATGATGTAGGGTTGGTGGTCAGGGTGAGAATTGGATCTTGGCTGAAAAACAAGATTCTTAACTGCAAAAATTAATTCTCTTTTAAAAGTACTCTCAGGAGGCCAACCTACATTGAAGGCCGGCCATTCAGTCGAGAAGAGGGTCTTCCATTGTCTTTTTCTAATTTCTACAGACAAGTCATGGGCCCTATTCTTGACGTCCGTCCAGCGGTCCAAAGTCAGAGACAAAGGGGTTGTCACAGTCTGTCCCATTTTGGTCGTTTCTAAATACACAAAAACAGCAAGCCACAAAACGACAAAAGACGCCAACAAACACTTTCCTCATCTCGTTTTCCACAGACAGGAGAGGTATTCAGACGGGGGAGGGTCCCTCCGTTGAATCCGCTCAAACCGGACCATTTCCCCTTCCAACAGATGGGCGGAAAAATCTCTCATTTCACACCCAGGGGCGTCCCCCAGGGTTGCAGCTTGTGGCCCCTGGCACGTCTGCCTTACCACAGCTTTCCGTTCCCTTACGGGAGCGGCAAGCAGCTGCCAAACCGAAAGCGTTTTTCACAGACCCAGATATCTGACAGAACAAACAGGCGCCTGCGCACACAGAAACTTAAGGATCCTTTGCTTACCTCCAAGTGGGTCTCTGGAGAATAGGGTGGCTGCAGATCCTGGACGAGACCCCAAATGTAAGGCCCAGAAAACAGGCCCTGCTCAGCCCCGGGATGGACGGCGACCCAAATACTCACAAGAGACCAGTCTTGATGCAAACAGCAAGAGGTTTATTGATTCCACCAGCGCGCTGTGGTCAAGACTCATAACTCATGCAGGAGCAGAGGAGTCTGACCTCAAGCAGAAATTACAGGAGGTTTTAAAGGAAAAGGGACCACAACCAGGGGGAGGTGAGGGGGAGGTCTGCTGATGATTCGATAGCAAAAATATTTCAAGTAGGGTCTCACAGGCCTTTATCTTCACAGTAGGGTCACACAGGGCTTTATCTTCACAATCTGTAAGTTTTGGGGAGGATTACCTAGGCACGGGTTTGCAAGCTATTGTGTCATTGTGTTCAGGCCGGTTTTTATGACTCAGGCCAAGGGTCAGAGCCTACTTAAAATTTTCCTATTCTTTCAGGTGGTTTCGGGGAAACAAACTCAGGCCCTCTGATTTCTGAGGCTTTCTGGGGCCTGTCATGGCGTTAGTTTGGTCCTTTCAAAACAATCTTACAGATCTATTACTATAAGATTATAATTCGCTGGTATAGCTACATGGGAAGGGAGGCCTGGCTGTAAAGCTCCCATGTGTTCCATAGTAGCATTAATAGCTCTTAGATCTTGCAATAACCTCCATTTCTCTGATTTTTTCTTTATCACAAATATAGGAGTGTTCCAAGGGCTGTTTGTTGGTTCTATATGCCCTGCTAACAATTGTTGCTTTAATTCTCTGGCTGCAATGAGCTTCTCAGAAGTTAATGGCCATTGCTCAATCCATACCGGGGAGTCAGTCTTCCAGGTTATGGGATCTGCAGCCTTAAGAGCAATGACATCTTGGATAAACTTGCGTAGCGTAAACCATATTTATCAAATTTTTGAGATGACTCAACTGGTTCTTTAATGCCTTGTCCTTCTTTCCCTAACCCTTTATCTGGATCATAATTCATTTGTAGCATTTGTGCTGTTACTTTTTCATCAGGGCTGTATAATAACATTCCCATTTGTGACAATATGTCTCTGCCTCATAGTGTAAAAGGCAAAGTAGGAGTAATGTAGGGGCAGAAGGTTCCTGATTGCCCTTCCAAGATTGTCCACAATAAAGAGAAGACACTTTTAGCAATTGAGGGTGCTCTCCCAATGCCAGTCAATCCTGTGGAAGATGACTGGGATGGCCAGGAAGATGGCCAGTCTTTTCCAGCTATACAAGAAATGTCTGCCCCAGTATCTAAGAGACCCTGTATTTTCTTTCCCTGAATATTCAATTCTTTTAATGGCCGGGAGGCAGTAACTTCTTGAACCCAGAAGGCTATGTCACTGGACCCAAAACCTTTAGGGCCTCTAGCCTTTTGTGTAACTGTTTTTCCTAATCTTTGATATGGTAGAAGCAACAATTGAGCAATTCTTTGTCCTTTATTTATTTGAGTTGTTTTGTAAGGAGAACTTATTAATACTTGCAATTCTCCTGAATAATCAGAATCTATTACTCCAGGTATTACAGAAATGCCCTGTAGGGTCAAGGAGCTTCTTCCCAAAATTAACCCCACTATTCCCTCCAGTAGCAGTCCCTTCACTCCTGTAGGTATGGGGGTAACAGCTGCATCAGGAGTCAATATTGTTGAGGTGCTGGAACACAAGTCCAATCCTGCACTGCCTGGGGTTGCTTGGAAGAGTTCTGAGATGGAACAAAGGGGATGAAGGGATTCCAGGGTGATACCCCCGTTATTGTCTGGACCTGGGGCAGGCCCCACTGGCCGTTTCCTGGAGACAGTACAGCAGATTGTTCTAATAGCATAGTTAAAGGCGTCCCATTTTTATGAAATTTGGATCTGCAATCTCTAGCCCAATGATATCCCTTCTGGCACCTAGAACAAGGAGTCCGTGGTTGATTATTGTCCCCAGCTGGAGCAGGAGAAGTTGCTGGTGCAGAGGGAGCTATTTTATTTATTAAAGGAAATTTAGATTTTTGAGGGCAAGTCCTACTCAAATGTCCTAATTGTCCACAGGTGAAACAATTTCCAATATTTAAGGGTATTTTATTAGGTTTTTTATCCGAGACCCCTTGTATAAATTGGGTATATGTCTCTCCTTTTAAAGCAGCTGCCATGCTGTTCCCTGAATAAAGGCTGGAGTTACATCAGCACATTGTTTGACATAGTCAATTAAAGAACCAGTTTTTCTAATTCCTCGAAGTAATGCTTGGCATGTAGAATTAGCATTTTCAAAAGCCAATTGTTTATTTAGTATATCAGCTGCCTCTTCATTAGTAATTACTCTTCTCACTGCTAGTATCAGCCTGGAGACAAAATCCTCATAGTTTTCATCTGCTTTCTATCTCACTTCACTTAATGCTGCTTTTCAGTAGTAATAGGAAGTGTTCTCCAGGCAATAACTGCACAATCTGTGGCCTGTCTCAATGCCTCCTTTTCTAAGTACATTTGTGCTTGAGCTGTATCATAATCCCCTTGACCCAACAGCATATCTTTGATAATATGGGATTTCCCTCTGCTATGCCTATTTTCCACGGCCTGTTTTTTAACTCTATCCTCATATTCAGTTCTCCACAAAAGGTAATTTCCACCAGTAAGACAAGCCCTAGCTACTTGAGTCCAATCATATGGTGTCATCCATCTACCAGCCAAGGCCTCTACCAGTGTCAAAGTGTAAGGTGCCAAGGGACCATAATCTTTGCAAGCAATCTTTAATTATTTCAGTAGTTTATATGGGATGGGTTCCCAAGAGATGCTTTCGTCGTCAAATTCTCCTCCAAAAATAATTGGATAACACATAAATTCTGTATCTCCCTCTTGTTCTGCTTGCCTCAAAGCGGCTCTTACTCCAGTAGGAGTTTTTTGATCATATCTGGGGGGAGAAGGCTGGAATGATGGTGGTTTCTGAGGCTTGTCAATAAGAGTAGACTCAGAAGATCTTTGAAGGGATTTTTGGAGGAAGTATTTCTCTTTAACACGGGGGCAACTAACTTGAGTGGATAATTCTTATTATTATATTTAGCAGCTTCCTCCTCTAAATTTGCCTGATCTGTGGGGTCAAGGATGTCATTGTCATCTGGAGGAGCTGATGCCAGCATGCCTTTAGGTGTTGTTTGTTTCTCCTTTTTGGGAATTAAAGGAGTATTCTCATTAACTTCCCCAAGGGGATCTTCTTTTTTGTCTCTTTCTTTATTAGTGCCATATCCTTTCCTATTATTTTTTGTTTTCTGACTATTGCTTTCCTCTTGAGACCCAAAGTTGGATGGTTTTTGCGGGAGGGTCTCTAGCTGCTGTTTAGGTTCTAAAACCTCTTTGATTAAATTCCACAATGCAAAGGCATCTGTAGGGACCTTCTCAGGTCCGTGGCTGGCATAATATTCTCTTATCTCTTCTCCAACCTTCTGCCAGGTTGCAAGACTTACTGTACCTTGGTCAGGAAACCAAGGACAACATTCTTGCATGAAATGGAGGAAGCGAGCCAACTGGCCATTAGTGACCATAATGCCTCGTCCCTCAATCAAATGCATAAGGATTTCTATAAAGAGCTTTCTCTCTTTAGACTCAGTATGGCCCATGACTTCTCAAGTTCTGACCTATACACTTTCTCTCACCCTGCCTATCTCTACAGGGGGGTCTGCAGCACCCTAGTGTGAAATCCTCTCCGTCCCATATCAGTGGGGCTTACCTTCAGGTCCCTGTTCGGGTGCCACTTGCCAGAGTCCAGCTGCAGCTAGTCCAGGGGTCCCTGAAAGATGGACGGCATCGGCGACTGAGTGAATGAGGACACAGGCACTAGCAAAAGCTGAGCCTGGCCTTTAATTAAAAGTAGCAGATTGTTTATATACTCTTTGATTTCATAAAGTAAAGTACAGTTATTAATCATTTAATTGACACATAGCAGGGTTACATGAGTTTAGAAAATGAGATTAAATCATTTTGACATATCTTAGCGGTCTACTAATTTCTTCGTAAATTTTTTCCTAGTTACTGTGGCTAGAAAATCTCACAAAGGTTAGGTAGGTGCCAGATTCTTGGTTTTTTTTACAGATGACTATTTAAAGTTTACTATTCTATTATTTTTATGTAGCGTTCTTATTCTTTCATAGCTATATTCCCATTCTCCATCTCCGGTGGGAAAGAAAGAGGCTGTCTCCAAGAGGACAGGATGACCCTTTGGCAGGCAGGAATAAATTTCATGGAGTGTGCCTCGGACCCATTTTCAGTAAGACTTACAATGGAGATTTTTCTGATCTGAAGTCAAGCAATGCCCTGTTCTTATTACTTTTATAATTTATCTAGCTGTTCTCTGGCAGGTTAGCCAGATGGAACCACCTGTTCTTTGAACCCATTTCTACATTCATCAAATATGCCATCTAGAGGCCTCATAGGGGTGGGGAGGGGGAACTGGAACCCACTCAAACAATCTCCATTTATTATAACTCAATACTTGTTTCCAACATCTTTCTCGCATCCCCTCCTATTATTTGTTAATAAAATGTTAAAGCAGTAGGTAAAAGTAATAAAGATTACAGTTTCTAGTAGAAAGCTGTTTAAATCTTGATATAAGATAAAGATGAAAAGTAGAGTTTAATGCAGTAGGAAAGCAAGTGTAGACTGTCAGATTCATGCCTATAAACTGGGTATAGATCCAAGCAAGACAAGGGCAACAAAACAGCCGTGGGTGCGGAAGATTTCTCTCAAAACGGGTGGGTGAGGTTCTGAGCCTCACCTCTGTTGGCCCCCTATTGCTCACCTGATGGCCCCCCTGCGACTGTGCCTGTCTTAGGTTGTTCCTCCCTTGAGGAATCTTACCTGTCTCTGGCCATACAGTGAGATGTGCAGTTGGTAAGTGAGAGAGAAGCAGTGTTCTTTGAAAAGGTGAGCTCTTCTTACTTCTTTGCAGATTTATGCCCTATGGCTTTTATGCCCAGCAGTTGTCTCAAGGTATCTTTACCACCTGGAAGAATTAGGGGGTCTTGCCTCTGGCATTTCTCCCAGGGTATATTAAATTTGGTTTTCCAATTTAGGTGAAAGTGACCAATAACAACATTTGCAAACACCATAATAATAATGAGAGAGAGCGGGGATGTTCCTTTCAGAAGTCTGCATTGCGGTTCCTTCTTACCAGGTGTCTGGGCAGTGCCATCAGATGGATGGTTCAAACTGGGTCCCAGCAAAAGTAAAAATACATGCACTCTTAATTGGAGGAACAATGAATTTACTATAAGTACTTGGAGAAATATAAATGCCATTCAAAATGAGTAATGATCTTTACAAAATAGCATTTTTTTTTTGCAGGCAAGGAAACATTTTATTTTAAACCACAGTCAGCAGGTGGCCATAACTCTCCATGTTTCATTAAAGTCACATGAAACCCAGGCACAAAAGCACTGATTGATTATCACTCTAGGAAAACTGCGTAAAGGACACAAACATGCTCAGGAAAATGCCCATGTGCACAGGACTCAGCTTTTAAAGGAAATGCAATGGAATGCTACATCAATTTTACATTCAGCTTCCAATATTAAGTTCGTATTTTTTACTTAAGGATGATCAAAATTTCAAAAAGCATGACTACAAGAAGGTAAAATGTCCTTCATTATGTGTTTTTATATGTCAAGTAGAGTTCTGAAAAACTAGCATTTAAAAATACTTGGTAGAAGTAGCTTTTAAAGTTGTCCCAAGTGGTATATAAAATCAACCCCCATTTTCCATGACATTCATTCTCCCTCGTTACCTACAGATTCAGTTTTCTGAGCTTGTGGTAAAGGAAGGAAAGACAGTTACTATTAAAATTCCTGTAAGCTGGGGAAGGTCCACCCAGCCACACACACTTCTGAACGTGTTTCTTAGCAGCTGAGACAAAGTCTTTGGCTCCAGTGCACAACAAGGCACGGAGTGTCCGGCAAGCACTGTGCTCCACTCACGACTTCTGCTGTTCCAACAAGTTCCCGTCACTCACAGCAAAGACAGCACGTGGCTGATGCCACAGTTCTTGTTCATGAAGCCAAAGAATGAGCTTCACAACCACTTAAAGTATCAGAGCGAAGTACAGGCTTTTATTTAGAGATAAAGTGAAGGGATAGAGCTCCCAGCTCAGGCCATGAGAGGACAAGAGACTCCTGGGTGGTGCATTGTCTAGGGGTTTTATACGCAGATGAGAATGAGTGGTCCTAGCATATTTACAAGTAACTTGATACAGGTAACTTGCTGCTCTGTTGATTTCTCCCCGAAGTACCAGCATCTTGGTCTGGGGGCATATGAAACAAGGCCACCCGCTCAGCCCCCAAGGTGGGCTGAGGTATTGTTTGCTAAAGAATACATTACGTGCAATCTTATCTTTAAGGTGGAATCCTTCTTGCCTTTTACTGTGTTATGGCTGGGCTTGCATGCTAAATTAATTGCCCAGTTTGCAAAATCACCTCATCAGATCTGAAGGAGGAAAGACAGCACATAGGCCTGGGCCTTTTAGCATGCTAAGGTGAATCTTACACACGATTATAAATGACTAGCTGTGGATAAAGTGGGGTTCCTATGGCCAGGATACTCACTGAACTTAAATGCAACTGGCCTGTTGCTATGCTACTGCTTCCACACCTTTAGGCAATAAGCCATTATTGTGTTAATATAAAGAGTTCCACCTAGTGCTCTGTACGAGACGGGGTGGAAGGGCTGGAAGGCTGGAGGAGAGCAGATCGGAGGCTGGAGTGGTGGCAATGCCTAGAACAGAGGCCCAGAGGAAGGCTGTGCCGGACAACTGTGCAGAGATTACCAGAGGACGGCTGTGCAGGACGACTGTGAAGAGAAGCCCAGAGGATGTCTGTGTGGGACAGCTGTGCAGAGAGGCCCAGAGGACAGCTGTGCAGAGGGGCCCAGAGGTAGAGACTGGCTTGCTGCATCCGAAGCAGCAGTGATAACACAGACTCGCTCTGAGTGAATGGGATTTTAGTGACTGACCTGCCACCTGGAAATAAACTTGGGTATAACCTTTTCACCCCAAGAACCCTTTGTAAATTTCTTTGGTCACTGTGAATCTATAGCGAACTTGCCTGGAGCTGAAACTCATTTGCAAGACACTAGCATAATATAAAGATTCTACTCTTCTTTATCTGGGGAATATTAACTGATCTCATGGAAGAATGACTCTAGAGCTGAATATTTAACACAGAGTTTTAGTAGGGGTCTCCTTGCATGTAGTTACATTGCTCCGACTGCAGATATCCTGCCTTGCTTTTTCTGGAGGCCCTCACCCTACTCTGAGTACACCCATGGTCCCTGTCTCAGTAGTATTTTTGATCATTTTTATTCTCATAAATACCTTTAATATCTGGATTCTCCATAACAAGCATATAAAGCACAATAGCCAAGATATGGAAGCAACCTAAGTGTCCATCAGTAGATGAATGGATAAAGAAGATGTGGTACATATACACAATGGAATATTATTCAGCCATAAGAAACAAATCCTATCATTTGCAACAACATGGATGGACCTGGAGGATATTGTGCTCAGTGAAATAAGCCAGGCAGAGAAAGACAAGTGCCAAATGATTTCCCTCATTTGTGGAGTATAACAATGAAGCAAAACTGAAGGAACAAAATAGCAGCAGACTCAGAGACTCCAAGAAGGAACAAGTGGTTACCAAAGGGGAGGTGTGGTGGGGGGAATGTGGGGAGGGAGGGTAAAGGGGATTGAGGGGTATTATGTTTATTACACATGGTGTGGGGTGTCACAGGGAAAACAGTGTAGCACACAGAAGGCAAATAGTGAATCTGTGGCATCTTACTACACTGATGGACGGTGACTGCATTGGGGTATGGGTGGGGACTTGATAATATGGGTAAATGTAGTAACCACATTGTTTTTTCATGTGAAACCTCCATAAGAGTATATATAAATAATACCTTAATAAAAAATTAATAAATATAAAAAAATAAGCATGTAAAGCATACTTTGTTCTATAAAATGGTACAAAATAAAACATAGGCTAAGATCATGAGCTTTGCAATAAAGGTCTGGGTTTGAGTCCTATCTCTATCATTTACTAGTGACATAATTTCAGGGAATTACTTAATGTCTCTACTCTTCAGTTTCCTCATCTGAAATAACAGGATGCTTTTATTTTAAATATGGTTTCCGAATCTTAAGACTTCCATAACTTAAGACTTCAGACTTTTGCGGTTAATGAGTTCCTCTACATAGACCATTTTAACCATGAATGCCAAACATAAAGTATATGTTCCATAAATCATCACGACTATGATCTTTCTTGTTATAATGTTAAGGAAAGTACTGAAAAAACCTGGACTGGATCACTGACTGAAGAACTAAGGGGCACTCAGAGGTCTTGGAGTGTTGAAGTTTTATTTCACACTTGGGGGCTCCGAGGGGAGTAATCTCCCAAAAGTCTGTGCCTCGAACAAAGGCAAAGGGAGCCATACATATCATTCTGCTTCTGGACCTGTAACATTCCTCCGTGCCCAGCAAGAAGCAGGCAAGTGGGGGTGAGTTTAGGGAGTGAGCCTTGGGAACGGGGGCTCGGCAGAGTGGGAAATCAAGGGAGTGTTTTTGTTATTTGTGTTGAGGAAGGGGAGACAGAGGGGAGCCCCCTGGGCTAGACTGCTGTCCTTGTAAATTGCTGTCCTTGTACATTTTTCCTTTTCAATAAAACAAATGCTAACATTAAATTTAAAAGATGGATAAGTAAATAAAAGGGTGAACTAAAGTTCATTTCAACTTTGTTTTAGCAGTTTTATTGATGTCATTTCAATTCCATAAAAATTCACCTCTTTAAAGTATATAGTTCTATTTTCTATTGAAAGGTTATTTTGAGAAGTAAAATGTATTTGCTTTTATTAAATGAGCAAAACCTTTCCTACTTAGAGATCACCACGTGCATTTCTCTTTTGGTGCCAAGGGAAAGGGAAGTCTTCATGATAAGTTTCATGCATTTGGGTGGAAGTTCCATAAGTTTCATAGGCATGAAGAAGCATGTGGCGGTCAGGGAAGAAAGCCTCCTTCATGTCTGGGTCTTGGGTCTGTGACCTGGGGCAGGAAGTGGACCTGGACAGGCCCATTCATAGAGGGAGTGAATCCTCTCCATTAGGGTTTATGATTTTTTGGTTCTTCAAATTTTTCTTCTGTAAATAAACTTTTTCATTTGGCTCTTACCCATTATGATGAATAAAAGTGATTAGGAAGGGTTTCTTAAGGATTAGCTGCTAACGGAACTACAAATAAAGCCAGAATGTATCCTAAGGATGTATAAAACTGGAATACTTAAGCTTTTTGGTTTTAGAACTGCTTCACATTTTGACCCCAAAGAGTTGTGGGGTTTTTTAGTTTGGATTATATTTGTCAATTTATTTCATGTTAGCAATCAAAACTTAGAAAGGTTTAAAACAGAATACCAAGTACACATTTCCATTAGTCAACAGAACAATGCCATCATCACATGTTGGGTAGCCCTGGAAAACCCCACTGTACATTTGTTAAAGCATGAAAATGGAATAGGTAAGTAACATTTTAATATTGTTATGAAAATAGTATTGACCTCACAGACACCCAGAAAGGATCCCTGAGGAACCCCTGCACCACACTTTGAGAACCACTGATGTAAGACATCTTTTCCCCTGGCCGTCTACCTTGCAAATCTCCCTTTGGAATCTGGGATTAAGTCCCCACTACAGTCAGCTCTGAGACTTTTAAGATAAGAAAAACTGAACATCACTAAAAAGCCACAGGAGTTAAAAGCATACAGACAACTGAATTTTCTTCTTCCAAATCCACAGACCACCTCATTTAGCTACTGAGTTTGTGTCAGCTTCTAAGATTTGGTAAGAATGGTAAAGAGATCTGTTTGCAGAAAGAAGGTCTCACAGTCACCAATTCTCTGTTGAATTCAGCTTTATATCTATCTCTAGCAGCCACCCAGGGCAAATCATTCATGTGATGTTCTTTCTTTCCTCTTTATTCACAGACAATCTGCCCAAAGAGAGGGAAAGAGGACTTGAATGAGGAAAGATGGTACATAGTAGGCACCTTTATTAAGTATATTCATTGTGGGTTTTTTCTTTTTTTGCTTGGCAGATCATAATATTAAGATGCCCTGTTTATAAAACACAAAAATAATACCTAACTATAATGAATGAAATGAGAACCCCAGTGCCCACCCACCCTGCCCTGACCCTCTTCCAAATCACGTTCCTCAGAGATAATCATGTTGGCATTTTTGTGTGTGTTCTTTGGGCCCGCTTTGCTGCCAAGTTATAAGCATAGATAAATTTGAAGGCTGGGGGGGAGAGGGTTGTTTCTTTTGACTTCCCACACAAACCATATAGCTTAGAGATAGTTCCAAATGTCAAGTACATGCATTGCATTCTTTTCTAGGAACGCACCTTCTGCAGTAACATGGATGAGTTTATTCACTCTTTTCCTGATTGATAGGTATTCAGGTTGTTTACAGTTTTCCCATTTTATTGGCAACATTGCCATGGAAAGAATATTCCTTGTGCCTAAATCTTCATGACATGTGTTAGAACCCCCAAAGTTGATCTGCTGGAACAATACTGGTGTTTTACAGTGTGATGGCCATTACCCCCTGGAGTGCCACCAGCTTCCAAGGCTGCCAGCAGTTATGACGAGCCCCATGCCCCACGCTGTAACACTTCCTACCATATACCATTGCCCTTTGAAAATTGTCTAATCTCATGGGTAAAGGATAGTGTCTTGGTTCATTTTGCATTTTGCTATCAGGGAATGTGAACATCTTTTCATATTTTTATTCATCCTTTGTATGTCTTCTGCAGAGAGCTATGTACCCATATTCTTGGCTGATTTTTTTTTTGATGAGGCCCTCTTTCTTCTAACAAATTTAAACCTTTTAAGCATTAAGCCTTTATTTTTGTTTCAAGTATTTTGCACTGCTCATTGCTGTCTTTTAACCTCAATAATACTTACATCACACAGCAGCTTTTAAGTATTATCTACTTAAATTTGTCAGTCTCTTTATTTAAATTTCCCGAGTGTTTCCTTTCCTTAGGAACTGCCTCCTCCCTCCACTATCCGCAGGAGTGTAGAAGTACTGTGCTTTCTCCTAGACCCTTTATGGCTTCAGTGTTTTGCAGTTATATTTTTTATCCATTTTATGTATTTATGGCTATGTCTTTTAAATAATGTAAAGTGCACACTTAAGTGAGCTTTCCCAGTAGAGAGCTACTTGCCATTATGTAACTCAGCTGAGTATTTTATCCTTTCCCTGATTAAGTTGAATTGCCACCTTTAACACAGGAAGTCCAGGGAGACTCACTATGTGCTCCCAGAGTTAGAGGTTTGGATTGGAGCCCAGATCTGCCACTTTGAAATTATGTAAACTTTGATTTATTTTTCTTTACTGCCCCACTGATTTCATGGCTATAAATTGGGGAAAATATTAAAAATTAATATATTATACCATATGAGGATTAAATAAGCTAATACATATAAAAACACTTAAGATAATGCCAAGTTCTTTAGGAGAATTCAGTAAATTTAACTCTTAGATATTTACAAGTGCACGTGTATATGTGTACCTGGGATCTGCTCTGTGCTGTCTATGGCACCATCATCAAATACAACTCACGGTGTGGATAGAAATGCTTTGTACCTGCACTTTCCAGTGTGGTCATTTTTAGCCACATATGTCAGTTGTGAGAGCACATAAGGTGTGGCTAGAATGAATTAAGAATGAACATTTTTATTTTACTTATTTAATTTTAATTTAAAATTAAATAGCCATGTATGGCTCGTAGCTCCCATATTGGAAAATGCCAATACAGTGCCATTCAAAGGCTTCCACTGGTTAGTTTATTTTATGAAACAAGTTTTCTTGAATTCCTCACTAAGGATTATTATGAGGACTGAATTTTGAATTTTATCAGATGATTTTCCTTCGTTATCAAGAGAAACATGTCATTCTTCTCTTTAATCTTTCTGAGTTGTGAGCTCCTAGGAGTGATAGATCTAGTTCCTGGTTGGAGTCAATTTATTCTTAAGTAAACTGTATTGGTTCTTATTTTATCCTTTGACCAAGTGGTTAAATTTGATTTTTAAATGTTATTTAGTGCTCTTCTGCATTCACATTTGAGATTATTTTAGATTTGCTTTGTACAAGTGGTATCAGGGTTTGCTGACTTGGGGAAATGAATTCGGAAGTTTCATTGTCTAAACTCTGAAACAGATTGAATGCTGGAGTTATTATCAGCTCTTGAGAGTTTAGAAGAATTGGTAAAAAAAAAAAAACCTCACCTGGGGCTTGGCACCTCAGGGTGGATTGGGTAAGGGACTAGATCTTTACATTAATTATTGATTCCATGGTGATATTCTACTCATATTTTCTATATATTTATCATGCAGTTTTGAAGTTACTGAAGCTCCAAGGAAAATCTGTCCTGGGTAGTGTCTTAGCTTGGGCTCCCAGAACAAATTACCATAGACTGGGTAGCTGAAACAGCAAACATTTATTTCACATGATTTTTATGGCTGTGAAGTCTGAGGTCAAGACACTGGCTAATCCAGTGTTTGGTGAGAGCCTTATTCCTGCTTTGCAGAGGCCTGTCTTCTTGTAGCCTCACAGGGTGGAAAGAAAGGACCAGCTCTCTTCCTCTTCCTATAAGAACACTAATCCCAGCATGGGGGCTCCAGCCCTCATGCATCATTACCTCCCAGAGTCCCCATCTCCCAATACCATCACTTTAGGCTTCAGTGTGTGAATTCTGGGGAGACAGACAGCCCATAGCAGGTAACAATATCTACACTCAATGATGCTCTTGATGTAAGGACTTGAAATAGTGAGTTTGAGGCTTATACAAAGATTTATCTTTAAACATGTTTATCCCACCATTTTCAGAAGAGAAAAATTGGAAACAACCATGAGAGCTGGCTAATAGATACTATATAGCCATTAAAATCATGCTGTAGAAAAACTGTAATTCTCATATGACTGGTAGAATTTACAAATATTAATATTACTTTTTTATGTTACCTTTAGAATGAATTCTTTTTCCTTCTATGTCTGCTTTTTTCAAATTTTCTAAAAGTACATGTTTGTTTCCTTAAAAAAAAAGTCAGAAAAGCAATGGTTGAGTTTAAATCAGTTAAACAAAATAAACCGAGCACTATGTAGGAAATTAAATGATTCAGCCCCACCATTTATGTGACTCATAATTTAATGAACGAAACAGCTAAAATGTTCCACGTAAGAAAAGACAGAATGGGATACTATGGAAATTATATTTTCTGGGGCATTTTGCCTTGGCCAAACTGCCCCTCCCTTTCTCTACCTCTCATCTTCCTGGTAGGTATTTTAAATGAACTTGAAGTTTTCTCTTAGGGTACAGTTGCTGGATAAAATATAGGACACTCAGACAAAATAGAATTTAAGATAAACAGTGAATAACTTCTTAAGATAATTATGGTCCATGCTTATTTATACTAAAAACATATGTTGTTTATCTGAGATTCATATTTTACTAAGCTGAATCAGGCAATCTTCCCTTAGGAAAATAATATCTCATATTTGTGTGAGGCAGGATGTCACAAATCCATTCTCTAGAGTGCCAGTTATAAAGAACTCAGCAGAAACAGCTATGTGGTTGCGAGAGGCAATAAATCACTGCGTGCTGCAGCTCCTCTTCTGCACACTGCAACTAGGAGGGACCACTCGCTTGTTTTAATTATCTGTGTGCCCTGGACACGGATCAGACGGAAGGGATTCTGGCCATTAATACCTCTGTGGCCACACTGGGAGTGGTCTGGAGCACCACACACTGTAGTTTACACCTCTGAGCATCTGTTGGGTGCCACCCTGTGGTGCTTTACATCCCTCTTTGAAACCCCACACACCTATGAGAGGTTTTACATGTGCAAAACTGTGGCTCAGAGAGGTTAAGCAACTTGCCCAAAGTCACACAGGATTAAGTGACAGTGTCTAAGTCTACCATGATCACACACTTAATCAGCAGAGATTTACTCAGTTTAGCCCATCAGAGGCTCTAAGGAGTCTTAAAGAAACCTTTGACTTTTTTTAAGTGGCCATTTCCCAGATGGTATCACAGAAAATCCTCATAGAGTGTTTTATGGTACTAAAAACTTTTATATGCATCTTATATTTGAGTACCTGTATTTTTACAATTTAAATTATTTCCAGTTTCAGGATTTGGTTTCAGAAATCCACAGAAAAGTTAAATTTTAACTGATTAAATATTTATGAATTTTTCTCAACATTTTGGTTCTTTATTCTCTCCAAACTCTTCATTGTCTCCATTTTAATAACAGAAAGTCTTATAACAATAGCTTTATATGGAACCACCTTTCACCATAAAATGAGCTCTTCAAAAATTTCCACACGATCTAGCCACGGCTCAAAGAAGGTAATGTCTAGGCTCTTAGTTCTGTGGAATATTTCTTGTTTACTCTGTAACTGGTAAAGTATGGGATCAACCATGACTGTCTTCTGAGTTTTTAGATACCCAATATGCTTCAGCCAGCCAATTGTTCTTAATGCAAATGGTTATACTGATGAATTGAGATGTATTAAAAAGAACTCTCTGGATTTAAGTATTGCCTATGTCACTAATCAGACTTATAATCTTGAGTGTATCAAGGCTTTGGGGGTAAATTCCCAAAAATATCTTAGTTTACTGAATTGGCAGGCATAGAGAAGATGAGAAAAGCTAAAATTCAGGGAGATTAGTCACCTTGCCCACAGTCATAACTACTTAATTGAAAAATCCTGTAAATGGGTGTGAGGGGAGACAGGTGTAGTTATAGCATTCACCAAGGAAATATTGCATAGAGCTTAAGAACATTTTCCAGTCAAATTCTTAAATGCATTTGATCTGGAAAACAAAAATCACTTAAAAAAACACAAAAACAGTTGGAAATTCATTGATTTTCCTTTGTAATTTATATACAATGGTTTGATGGTATGTGATAATTACCAAGTGACTAATAAATATAAACTTACCACTTCCAGTTGTTTAAAAGATTCTCTTTGCCCAACACTTATTCTACATAGGTAGGTATTTAATGTCCTATTTGGTTTTTGATGATTATCTGATTAAATTAAAATTGGATCTTTTTTTTCTATGAATAAAGCTTTATTAGCCAACATTCTGGGTAGTCAGGGTGATGGTTAATTTTAGGTGTCAACTTGACTGGGTCATGGGGTGCCCAGATATTTGGCCTAACATTTTTCTAGACGTTTCTGTGGCTGTTCTTGAATGAAATTAAATTCAAAACAGACTGAGCAAAGCAGATTACCCTCTAGAACTTGAGTGCACCTCATGCATCAGTTGAAAGTCCAAATAGAACAAAAGGCCAACATTCCCCAGAGTAAGAGATAATTCTCTTGCCTGTGGGCAACTGAACTGTAGCATCTCAGCTCGTCCTGGTTCTCAGCCGCTTCCATCCCTGGACTCAAGCTGGGCCTTCAGTTCGGCAGATTTGGGGCTTGCCCTGCTTCCCTAACCATGTGAGCCAATTTGGGACACAAAGTCTATTCATTGGAATCAGCCTAATGAAAACAACTGTGACTCAACACCAAGTTCACATCATCACGTGTCGTGAAGGCAGTCGCTGGTATCCTTATTTGCTCAGGTCAAACACTGCAGCACCTGCTGAAGCCTGGCCCACCCTAGGACTTTTGGTTAGATTGGTCTGCGAAAGAGCAGAGGCAAAATTCCCTGGGGACTCCAATGCATAGCCAAAGATGAAAGTCACAGAAGGATTAGGTACCCTGCCCACCACCTAACAGAGTGTCACCACTTGTTAAAAAGCCAACAGAATGCCAGCCAAATTTTTCAGGCCCAGAGCTGGGTATAGAATTTCTAAGCTTCCCTGAGAGAAGTCATTTGTTTCACGTTGTGTACTGTGCAGATTCGCTTGATCTTGTAATTTCCATCATCTTTTTTAACAGGATGCTGTCATTATAATACTCGTATTTAAAAAAAATTTAAAAGCACAGGTGTTTTAGAATCACTAGTAGGAGGAAACCACGTGGGAAAGAGGAGGAATCATCAGTAATTCAGAACACCTTTGTGCTGAAAATGTCACCATATTCATTTATTAATTATACATATTCACTTTGTAATTCAACATACAATTCTAGAAATATTTATGGAGCACCTAGACTGTGTCCGGCAGTGTTCTAGACGTCTGTGATACATCACTGGACATGAGAAGCATCCATCCTGCCCTAAAGGATTTTACATCGGGGTTACCTGTGGCATATGTCACATTCTAAACTATGTCCTAGCCAGGTAAAGTCACATACAACACCCTCTTTTCAGCCCCCCCAAATCAGCATTTCTACTATGACAGCCTTTTATGGATGATGAAATAGTGACTTGGCTAAGTTAAATCTGTAGGTGTTGAAGGACTCCAATCTTCCCTGTATTCCTTGCCACCTTCTTAACCACATGTGATAAATTATGGCTGTTCTCTTTCACGTAAAAAGTAAAGTAAGTTGTTGAGCAAAAGAGGAGTGTTATTCAGATGTTTGAGAAATCTAATTCCAGTTCAGTTTTGGGAAACCCAAATGTGCAGGGACCATGCAGGAGTTTAGAACCTGAAGTGCATCAGGAGGGACACAACCAGAAGAGATGGGGCTTTGGCATTAAATGGAGGGGTGAACACTGGACACCCAAAGGTGTTTAAGGCTGGTACTGAGAAGCTCCAAGGATGTGTCCACCACCATTGTTTTTGGTCCAGCCCAATTAGGAAGCTGCCTCAGGGTGAACTCCACATGTTGAAGGTTAATTTGGTCCCCACTCCAAGTCACAGCGCAGGTGGGAGGCTATCAAGAGTCACAAAGCATGTAGCATGGGGCAGCTCTCTTGCCTCTCTGCTGTCCACGAGAATGTCATTTACGGATAGGTATCCTTCCCTGGCCTCTGGAGGAGCAGGTGCTTTCTTGCTGTGGCCTGTATTCTCCTCATCTATCAAATGAAGGTGTTGAATTAGAAGATCGCTGTGGTCCATGCAAATGCATCCTTTCTGTGAGCCACTCCATTGCATGTGTCAAAAAGCACAGTATTTGCAGCCTGCCTTTTGCAGCATGTAGAGGTTAAAGGATGCAGAATGAACCTGGTTCAGCCCATAGTCACTAACCCCCACCCCCACCTCATTTATTTTGGGAAGAAGGGCAGGATTTCCCTTGGTGCCCAGTGTCCTTACTCATAATGCGAATGCATGTCAGCACCACCGGGAACAACAGATAATGCACCGGGAGACATTTATTGAGTGTATATTTTCTGCCAGGTCCTGTTCCAGGTCATATTAGAATATAACTTTGTTAAAATTTGGTAGCATGGATAAATAAGGAGTCAGTCAGCTTTTGCTACTTTTAAGTGATTCAGGAATATATTCCAAAAGTCTATTAAAATCCAATTGATTCCGTAGAAGTCATGATTTCTGTTTCCATATGTACTTGTTATGATTTAAGGCAATTATATCTAAGCGAGTCACATGATGCTTATTCTTCCTTCTGCCACCACAAGTGGAGGTCAGAAGATATTACCCATGGGCGAATGAACACCATCCCTGGCCCCTAAAACTCTCTTCTCTCCTTTATACGACTGGGTTTTATTGAGCTTTGACATGCAAAGAAAAAAAGTGTGCATAGAGGTTTGAAGAGTGGAGATTGGTATTGACAAGACCTTTTCAAACCCTACCAAGACGTTCCACCAAGAATGGATGATGAGTCACCAAAAACTGTCTTTCCTTGCTCGTACTTTTCTCTTTTCACAATCACAGTGGTTCAGTGATTTTTTTTATAATTTATTTTGGTATTATTAATCTACAATTACATGTGCAATATTATGATTATTAAACTACCCCCTTCATCAGGCCCCCCCCACCAACCCATTACAGTCACTTTCCATCAGAGTAGTGAGATGCTATAGAATCACTACTTATCTTCTCTGAGTTGTACAGCCCTCCCCGTGCCCCCTCAACTTTATACCTGCTAATTGTAATGCCCCCTTTCCCCCCTTATACCTTCCTTCCCATCCATCCTCCTCAGTCCCTTTCCCTTTGGTAACTGTTAGTCCTTTCTTGGGTTCTGTAAGTTTGCTGCTGTTCTGTTCATTGTTTTTTTCTTTGTTCTTATACTCCACATATGAAGATCATTTGATATTTATCTTTTTCCGCTGAGCTTATTTCACTGAGCATAATACCCTCTAGCTCCATCCATGTTGTTGCAAATGGTAGGATTTGTTTTCTTCTTATGGCTGAATAATATTCCATTATGTATATGTACCACTTCTTTTTCCATTCATCTACTGATGGACACTTAGGTTGCTTCCATTTCTTAGCTATTGTAAATAGTGCTGCGATAAACATAGGGGTGCATATGTCTTTTTGAAACAAGGCTGCTGCAGTCTCAGGGTAAATTCCTAGGAGTGGGATTCCTGGGTCAAATGGTATTTCTATATTGAGTTTTTTGAGGAACCCCCATACTGCTTTCCACAATGAGTGAACTAATTTGCATTCCCACCAGCAGTGTAGGAGGGTTCCCTTTTCTCCACATCCTCGCCAACATTTGTTGTTGTTTGTGTTTTGGATGTTGGCTGTCCTCACTGGTGTGAGGTGATAGCTCATTGTGGTTTTAATCTGCATTTCTCTGATGATTAGCGATGTGGAACATCTTTTCATGTGCCTGTTGGCAATCTGAGTTTATTCTTTGGAGAAGTGCCTATTTAGGTCCTCTGCCCATTTCTTAAATGAATTCTTTATGTTTGTTGAGGCGTATGAGTTCTTTATATATTTTAGACATCAATCTTTATTGTACACGTCATTTTTGAACATATTCTCCCATACTGTAGGATGTCTTTTTGTTCTACTGATGGTGTCCTTTGCTGTCTTTTTCAGCTTGATATAGTCCCACTTGTTCATTTTTCCTTTGTTTCCCTTGCCCGGGGAGATATGTTCATGAAGAAGTCGCTCATGTTTATGTCCAAGAGATGTTTGCCTATGTTTATTTTTAAGAGTTTTATGGTCTCATCACTTACATTCAGGTCTTTCATCTATTTTGAGTTTACTTTTGTGTATGGGGTTAGACAGTAGTCCAGTTTCATTCTCTTACATGTAGCTGTCCAGTTTTGCCAACACCAGCTGCTGAAGAGACTGTCATTTCCCCATCGTATATCCAAGGCTCCTTTATCAAATATTAACTGACTGTATATGCTTGGGTTAATCCAATTTTGTATTTTCTATTTGGTTCTCCTGGTCTGTGGGTCTGTTGTGGTGCCAATACCAAATTGTCTTGATTACTGTGGCTTTTTAGTGGAGCTTGAAATCAGGGAGCGTAATTCACCCTGTTTTATTCCTCCTTCTCAGGATTGCTTTGGCTATTCAGGGTCTTTTGTGATTCCATATGAATTTTAGAATTATTTGTTCCAGTTCATTGAAGAAAGCTGTTGTAGTTTGATAGGGATTGCGTTGAATCTGTAGATTGCTTTAGGTAATATAGACATTTTCACAATATTTATTCTTCCTAGCCAAGAGCAAGGGATGCATTTCCATTTGTTAGTGTCCTCTTTAATTTCTCTTAGGAGTGTCTTGTAGTTTTCAGAGTACAGGTCTTTCACTTTCTTCGTTAGGTTTATTCCTAGGTATTTTATTTTTGATGCAATTGTGAATGGAATTGTTTTTCTGTTTGGTTTAGTGATTTTTAGAACCCTTTATGAATATGCCTTTCTCTATAGGTTACAAGCATTTATGTCTCTGCTCTGGTCATACACATTCAGGAGCCCTTTAAGATGGACCTGAATCACAGGCAAGTCCCCAATATGTTTCTTTTGAAAGAATTCACCATCCTTACAAGTCAGCAAGTTTATTTCCTGCTGCTTGGTCTCTATAGCTCATTCTTGGAATTTCATCCGGGTTGTGTTGAAGGCTGTGATCAGATCCTAGAAAGGTATTTATGTTAGTCTTCAGGCATATTTGATATGTTTCATAGCTCTTGAATCATAACAGAATTCCTGAATTTCACTTCACCAAAGGGATTTTTTGGACCTCACATCTGAGCTTTGCCATGGACCACTCTTGAATCCCTTTGTTGTGAATGTGCAATGAGGTGGTCTTAGATCACCAAGAAATAGGACGGACACACACCAGGTTGTCAGAAGTTCAACCTTTGTGAATGCTGTGAAGTGCAATCCAGGAAGCAAAATCCTTGAAGCAAAAAGAGGGCAAATTTATGGTTCTTCCCAGTGTTTAAGATGAGAAAGTGAGTGTAGGTGGGGTGCTCTTAAATCCATCAGCTCTGCAACCAGTACAATGAAAATTATTAGCACTTGATATTTTTCCTGAGTTTCTGCAACCCTGCAGTGGCATAAGTTGTTCAATGACTTAACAGAAGACATTAAAACAAAATTCTCTCTTATTTTAGATTCAAGGACTTGTCTTGGTTTGAAGCTATTTCTCAGGCGCCTTTAAATGCAAATGAGGGAACCCCGTGGTTGTAAAGCATCTACTCCTGCAGACATGTTTTCAATCCTGTTACCTTAGCAACACTTGCCCTTGTATTCCATAGGCCACCTTGACACCCTGAATAATGTGACTAGCAGAGTGTGTGTGTCTGTGCAGGGCGGGGGATGGGCCCGAGGGGGGGCGGTGATTTTAAAGAGGGGCACATATAGGATTTAACACTGGTAATGGCTTGAGATCCTTCAGATAATGTCCCTGCAATAAAACCAGAAACCACATTTCCAGTAATAAAAGAAGTTGAGGAGAAATAAAAGTGTTAATGCCCGGGGGAAGACTCGAGGGAGCAGCGGTTTTCCAAAACAGCTTCTCCACCCGCTGCACTGCAGCTGGCCAGGGGCCAGGCAGGCAGGCCAACTGCTGCCTTGTTTCCCAGGGTACTCCCAGCCCTGCCCAACCCCGCCCAGCCCCATCCCGCACCACAGAGTAGCCCGTGATGCCACCGCAGCTTTCTGTGAAGGAACTTAGCTCCACCGTCACTCAGGTCGAGCCCATCACGGTTGGCTCTGGATGGTGGAAGCCTGGGGCTTTAACCAGAAAGAATTCCAAAGGCAATATGCAGTGCATCACAGTCCACAGAGCACTGTTTCTAATAGATTCTGTTCCTGATTTAGATTTGAAATAAAGGTGAGATTTATCTGGAAAGACTGCTAGCCGCAGGTGGCAATGCAGTGGCCAGTCCTTGTACATAGTTTAGCCTACCCTCTATGGATGCATGAAAATAGAGAAACGATGATTTTAACTACTTTAAAAATAAAGGTAATGGATATTTCTTATCCACATATTGCTCATTGTATTCTTGTCCTGCAGAAAATTAAGATACAAATCTCAGTGAGCTGTCGCTCCATGGAGACCTAGAGCACTGCAATGTACAACTGGCATGCATTCTGTCATTAAATGGGTGGTAGATGAAATAATGCTCCCCCGCTTGACGCACAGGGCATAAATGGGACCTACTCCCTTTTACCCCCTAGAGAGAGTGTTAGTCTAGGGGTAGGATTAAAAATAAGGTCAAAGCTCCCTTTGAATATTTGTGTCACCTCTTCTGAATGTATTTAACTCATGTTCAGCATCACAACAAAAAAACAAAGCCTAACAAATTATAAAATAAAACAACCTCTAGTAATGTTGGTTTAAGCATGAAAGTAGAAACATATCTGTGGAGGTCCTCTCTCTTACTCGAGAATTGAAGCTAATTACAGCTTAATTGTCATATGGCTTCTAGGCAGTAAAGCACAGTAAAAATAGTAAGTTCTTAGGGAAAATTTGAATCTTTTTGTTGGTTTCCTTTGAATAAAAATGTAGGTGTGATGACAGCACATAATATTTACTGGGTACTATTTATCCTGAAACTTGTCGGTACGTTGTGTTGTACACTACAGGTTGAATCCACGAATCTCTACTTTGTTGCATTCCTGGAAAAGAGTCATATTTTCCAAAGAAATTGGTCTAACAGTGGAAAAATGGACATATACATTTCTATTTTTAGTTCTCTGCAGTGTCTAATATTTCATTTGCACTTAGAGTGCTCATACTCTCACATTTACAGTTCTTTACCTTTCTGTCATTCAAATATTTGTTATCAGAACACGTTCGCCTTTATTCCCCATTCAGTAAGCTTTCTTTTCACATTTTCACAGTTAAGCTAATGTGTCTAAAAGGAAAACACACACACACACAAACACACACACACACACACACACACACACACACACACACACACTGTTCTTTAAGGCCACAAATAAGAAGATAGGCATACATGTGTATGTCTTTTCAGTCGGTATTTATGAGACAGGGACCCTGAGTGTAGTCAGAGTAGGGTGAGGGCCTCAGGAAAAAGCAGGGTGGGATATTTACAGTCAGAGCAATATAACAATGGGCAAAGAAGTCCCTATTGAAACTCTGTTAAGCATTATGCAAAGTTAAGGTCACACTCATTAATTCTCTAAGATCAAGATACCAGACTAAGAATATAGACATCTTCAGGGAGGTCAGTTGAAGGTCAAAAGGCCTGGAGCAACTTCGCCTAGAATGCTTGAGTGTTTCACAAATAAAGAAGGGTGTCTCAGTATAACCCATGACTTCACTGTAAACAGCCTTATAATGCAGAGAACAACCCAGCCCACTTTGATGGGAGGGAAGGTGACACAACTCCACACCCCTAAGCCTTTTTTTCATGTTCTCATAAATCCTCCTTTGGCTTTAAATCCCCCTACACAACGCACCAACCCGGGCTCTCTTGTCCCCTCCCGGCATGATCCAGGAGCTCTTTCCTCTCTTTATTTCTGAGTAAAAGCCTGTACCTTGCTCTTCTACCATGGGTGTTTGTTAAGCTCTTTCTTCAGCTTGGTGAACAAGAATTTGGCATCATTTATACACAAGAGTTTCCAAATAAGATTTTTCTAAAAATGTCTGGCTAATTATACTTGAATTCACATTATTGTAAAATTCTAGCTCTACGTCAAAACATATCTTTAAAAAATGATAAAAATGAAGATGGAAACCATAGCTCTTACAGAGCTCTTTTGAGCATAATTCCTTGGTTTCTTAAGTCCTTCCTTTCCTGCCTAGGAATGATGTGAGAGTTTCTGGAAAGCAATCGGAATTTGTAAGATTCTACATAAGTGCTAGTTAAAATTTTCATTTTTTGCAAGGTTTCATTTGTCAAATTAATCTTTCAAACATTAATCCCTTGAAGCAGAAAGGATAAATAAATGTTGACCCATGATAAATCCTCTCCTCTCTGGAGTTTCCCCTGCACATGCCCCCATATCAGTTAAAAAGCATCTTCATTAGATCCATTCAGGCACCTCAGGGCTTTTGTCTTCTTTCTCATTTTTAATTATGCCTTTTCCCTCGTAGCTATGGAAACCTTTGCTCACCTCCACTGCCCACCTTCTTTATTTGCTTCTCTGTTCTTCTACCTCCTCCCTCCAACCATCATCTTTAGCTCTGGAATACCCTGATCCCTGGGAACAGGATCCTCATCTACCATTTCAAGGCACCATGTGCTACTGCCTGGAAGGGGCTGTCCTCTCAAAAATTCAAAGATACAAAGCTCAAAATGTCTGGAGAAAGTAGTCAGACAAACAAGGCTTTGCATACTTGTTATAAATAGATTCTATTTCTATTTTGCTGCTGTCAATACCCAGCAAATACGCAATGTTGGTAATCTGAGAACAGCTTTCTTTCAAGGTGTTCAATGAATCACAGAGAGAAGAGAAACAATGGCATGCTCTTGAAGAGCAGATATTTTATAATGGGAAACTGTATTGTTATCTGTTTTTCTTTACTTCAAATACCAGACAGCAAAAATGGGACAAAATAGCATGCATCTGTTTTGCCCAAAAAAAGTCATATTAAAGAAAAAAGCATAACTAGAAAACACCTGACAAATCCAGATAAAAAGTAACCGAATTTCCACTTACTGGACAAGGTAGTAATAAAGGGCATCTAGAAAATACTTAGCTAAATCCATTGCCTTGAAATGATAGATAGCCTCCCTCTAACTGACAATGACTATGTAGCTGATGCTTTGTATTTTAATAATGGGAATAATTTCATGGTTCTGTTTGATTGTGTTACAAGGATATAATACTTTACCACAGTTATTCTTAAACCTTGGGAAAATAGAAATGCATCTTCAAGTTTTATGCTAGACTATTCCAGGGTGTACCATTTAATGAATCGATACATTTTGGTCTTTCTATGACCTTGGCCAAGACACTTACCTTCTCTGAAACCCAGCTTCCTTCTTTTGTTTAAAATACAGACACTGATACTTGACCTTGTCTCTCCATACTTTTGTAAGGTTAAAAGGGTCGATACAGGTGAATGTGCTTTCACACATAGTTAAGGGCCAATATGGTTCCCTGTTGGCATAATTTTGCATGTCTACCTGGCTCTCCAGCCTACGAGGCTGTCCTTGTCCTTGTCAGCTCTATGCGATCATGTTGCCCTCTAGTGCCTGCAGTTCATAGAGGCCCCAAGGGAGACTTGAAAGGAAAAAAAGAAGAGAATGCTTTTAAATGGATTTAAAGGAAGGAAGGCAAAGAAGGGGAGGAGGGTGGTAGAAAATTAGGGATATAAAACAACCACAATCTCAGAAAAATAGGCACCAGCTTACTGAGTAAGAAGACCCAAAGCACAAGGTGGGAGAAAAGAAAAGAAATAGAATGTAGAGGGAAATGAGGCCGAGATGACTGTGCCTCCGAGGCCAGGGAGGCAGGAGAGCTGGTCTCTAGGTCCAGCTTGGTCACTGACCAGCACAGGACCTTACCTGCTCTGGCCTCCTAACCAGTCCTGTAACTGGGTAATGAGATCATTCAGTAAAGGTACACCAAAGTGCTTAGCCAGGCTAAAGTTTTTGAGGCCACATAAGAAGATGAGAGAAAAGCTGGACAGTAACAAACATGAAAGAGACTTGATGAAAGATCTACCGGAAAAAATTTCCAGAGTTGTCTTTGTGATGTGTCCGAAGTCAATTCAGTATTTCAGGATCTTAGTAACAATCAGGAGGCTGAATGGTGCAAATAAATGTCTATGACTTTAGTGGCCAGAGTGTGTCCTGCTGTGTACCTACCTCCTTCCCAAGAACTGAGCCTATGTGACATCACATCCCCTGAGATTGAATACTTAGTTCAATTTCTAATTGACTGATTACTGAAGAGTTCCTTAACCTTTTATAAATTAGTCCCTTTTATAACTTTCTGAGAATTACGTGACCTCACTGCAGGATGCTTTTTAAGTCCAGCTTCCCACTCCACATTATTGATGTTACCATCCCATATACAGTCGGCCTGGGTGGTGATTTCCCTAAACCAATAGGTATTATAGCAAATAATCAAAGTCCACAACAACTGTAATTCGAATAATGATGGTGCAAGTAAATGGAGTGCTGTCAGTGCCTTCTCTAGACACGTGATCAATCATGGACTAGTATTTGAAATTATCATTCTAAAAGACAGGATGATGTGGTTAAATGGAAGGAGTACTATGTTGGTCTCAGAGGGGTGGGTTTTAAATCTGACATTGACATTTGGTAATTATCTGATCTTCTGAAGTGTTCTGTGGAGAGTGGTTGGGACAGAAGGAGCAAGAGTACGGGACAGGACTGATTGTGTTTTTGTGCCTAGTCTCCATCTAAGGCCTGAACCAGGCATGACTCTGAAAGAAACCTTGAATAGTTTCCTAAGTTCCAGGAACAAGTATCTCAGGAATGTATAGAGGTCTTACCTCAAAGCCAGACACCTGGAGCAGATGTCCCCGGTATATGTGACTTCAGTATTGAATTAATGTCTGATTGTATTGATCTGTGGGCAATACTTAAGTGATTGGATTAAGGTCCTTGAGAAAGGTGTGTGAATCTAATCTGTAGGCAACTCATGTGTATGTAAGCCATGCCAGACTAAAGTTTCTTTGCATTCTCCACCAGTATGCCCTCCTGTTGTCTTGGATATACAGCCCGACGCCCCCACTCAGGAACTGTTCAATTCCTGCCGGCAGGCCCCAGCAGTATTCTAAACTTATCTAAGCCTCAGTGTCCTCATCTGTGAAATGGGAATTAGTTTATTCATACTTATTGACTACTCACAGTTTGCCCGGTACTGGGCTCAACTCCCAGATTGCAGTGTGATGAACAAACCCTGGTATTTCTAAGAGTCATGGTAAAGATCCAACAGGTGTACCTCAAAGCTCTAGGTACTGTATGCCATATTGTACATTCCAAAAGCAATATGGAAAGAGAATAAGCTTTCCTAACCCAAACAGCAGCATTAAAAATTGAGCTTCACCGTGAGAACCTGTGACTGGTGGCATCATCCAACAGGCAGTTTATTCGGGGGAGCACAGAACCATCAGCTCTCTGGGAGGGCTCTCCATTAGCAAGTGGAGAAAGCAGAGACTATGTAGCCTTCAGTTATTTATAGCTTCCTCACAGCTGGATGTCTCCCATCCTAATAGCTCTGGCTCAGAAAGTAAGGGAATATGTCCTGCCATCTCAATGTCAGGTGCCATCTACATGGCATATCCTTGGGCAGCCCTGCTCTACCCACGAATTCTAAAACTTCTTCATGGGGCAACCACATGGCAGGTAGGACACCTGTTCTCAGGCTTCTCTCTACATCCTGGGGAAAGGCCAAGTGGTTACTAATGGAGAAGTGGGCCCTGGAGATGTAAGTGTCACAGAGCTTGTGGGGGTGGCAGGTCCTGAGCACTGTGTTTCACACATATTAATTAGCTCCCCCAATGCGTGCAGCAGGATCTGTTAAAATAGGCCATGAGAACATCTGGGAATACGGCGGCGTGAGCAGGGCTTCAGAAATCTTCTCCCAAAACTATATGTATCTATGAAAATGCAGCAAATACAACTATTCCTACAAGAGAGACCAGAATACACAGGAAAGCGTGCAGCGTGCAGCTATACCTGAGAGGACATGGCACACCATGAGGCGGGTAAGATACGGAGCCACAACCCAGCAGGACCCGAGCACTCATACACTCCAGCGCGGTGGCAGGAGGACGTGATTCAGAGCCAGGAGGTAGTGATAGTACACCCTGCGCAATAACTTGCCCCGGTGATCTGTGCGGGGAGTGCTGACACACCACGTGGTGTAGCAGAGATTGGAGAGACAGAGGGTGCAGGCTCTGAACAGGGATTGTGCCAGGGTGCTTGCAGCCGGCTCCTGGGAAGGAAAAAAAAATAAAGAAAAGCGCATACTTTTTCCAGCAGTCTGAAAGAGACAAGAGCCCAGCGGAGGAGCTCGATCGCCCCGGCACACTCAGCCCAGCAGGCTGGGACCCCTGGGGCATTTCAGACCCCTTAGCTGGTGAATGGGAAAGGGTGGACAGACTTAGACTTCTCACAGAATCAACAGCTCCCCGATTCTTTCCACCCAGGCCAGAGCTATAAAGGGCGCTGCAGAGCAGCACGGCCATGGCTGCAGACTAGTGGAGCAACAGCGACACATACAGCATCCCCACAGAATGTACTCCCAGTGGGTTTTTTTTTCTTGTTTTGTTTTAGTTTGTTTTTTGTTTTTTGTTTTTTCTTTCTTTTTTTTTCTCCCTCTCTTTTTTTTCTTTTTTCTTTTTAAAGTCTTTAAGAGCCCAGATGACATGCATGGCAACTACCAGTAACCACTTTTATACCCATGAAAAGACAGAGGAATATGGTCCAGACTAAGATCAAGCAAACAACCCCAGACAGGGAGCCTGAAGGGATGTAAATTCACAGTCTTCCTGAAAAAGAATTCAGAATAAAAGTCATAACCATGCTGATGGATCTACAGAGAAATGTGCAAGAACTGATGAAGGAAGTGAGGGAAGTAAGGAAAGACAATGCAGAAATCAGAAAAGCGATTGATGGCCTTAACACACACTGGATGAGATGCAAGAGACTGTTAAAGGAATAGAAATCAGAGAATAGGAATACAGAGAAGCTGAGTCAGAGAGAGATAAAAGGATCTCTAGGACTGAAAGAATATTAAGACAACTGTGGCACCAATCCAAATGGAACAATATTCAATATTCGCATTATAGGAGTACCAGAGGAAGAAGAGAGAGAAAAAGGGATAGAAAGTGTCTTTGAAGAAATAATTGCTGAAAACTTTCCCACGCTGGGGAAGGAAATAGTCTCACAGTCCACCGAAGCCCACAGATCTCCCAACACAAGGAACCCAAGGAAGACAAAACCAAGACACATAATAATTAAAATGGAAAAGATCAAAGATAAAGACAGAGTATTAAAGGCAGCTAGAGAGAGAAAAAAGATCATCTACAAAGGAAAACCCATCAGACTATCATCAGACTTCTCAACAGAAACATCACAGGCCAGAAGAGAATGCATGACATATTTAATGTAATGAAACAGAAGGGCCTCGAACCAAGAATATTGTATCCAGCATGATTATCATTTAAATATGATGGAGGGATTAAACAATTTCCAGAAAAATGAAAGTTGAGAGATTTTGCCTCTCATAAGCCTCCACTACAGGATATCTTAAATGGACTGCTCTAGAGAGAAGCACCCCTAAGGCTAAAAAGATATCAACAGAGAAAATAAAATCATAGCAAATAAATCAGACCATCCAAATACTAACTAAAGGCAAAGAATAAAACACCAGTATATAAAGAATGGAGGAGGAAGAAAAAGAAGGGACAGAAACAAAGAAACAACAGACGGTGTTTACACTAACTTAACAAGAAAGTTAAGTTAGATTGTTAGATAGTAAAGAAGCAACCCTTGAACCATTGGTAACCAAGAATTTAAGCCAGCAATGGCAATAAGTAGATATCTATCAATAATCACCCTAAATGTAAATGGACTGAATGCACCAATCAAAAGACACAGAGTAACAGAATGGATAAAAAAGGAAGACCCATCTATATGCTGCTTACAAGAGACTCACCTCAAACCCAAACATATACACAGATTAAAAGTGAAAGTATGGAAAAATATATTTCATGCAAACACCAAAGAGAAAAAAGCAGGTGTTGCAGTACTTGTATCAGACAAAATAGACTTCAAAACGAAGAAAGTAGCAACAGATAAAGAAGGACATTACATAATGATAAAGGGGTCAGTCCAACAAGAAGATAAGCATTATAAATATATATGCACCCAACACAGGAGCGCTGGCATACGTGAAACAAATACTAACAGAATTAAAGGAGGAAATAGACAGCAATGCATTCATTATAGGGGACTTCAACACACTGCTCACTCCAAAGGACAGATCAACAAGACAGAGAATAAGTAAAGATACAGAGGCACTGAACAACACACAAGAACAGATGGACATAACAGACATCTACAGAACTCTGCACCCAAAAATAGAAGGATAGACATTCTTCTCACGTGCACATGGAAAATTTTCCAGAATATGCCGCATACTAGGCCACAAAAAGAACCTCAGTAAATTCAAAAATGTTGAAATCCTACCAACCAACATCTCAGATCACAAAGGTATAAAACTAGAAATAAATTTTAGAAAGAAATTCAAAAGGCTCACAAACACGTGGAGACTTAACAACATTCTCCTAAGTAATCAATGGGTTAACGACCAAATCAAAACAGAAATCAAAGAATATATGGAGACTAATGACAACAACAACACAAAGCCAAAACTTCTGTGGGATGCAGCAAAGACAGTTCTAAGAGGAAAGTATATTGCAATCCAGGCATATTTAAAGAAGGAAGAACAATCCCAAATGAATAGTCTAAAGACACAATTACTGAAATTGGAAAAGAACAAATGAGGCCCAAAGTCACCAGAAGGAGGGACATAATAAAGATCAGAGAAGAAATAAATAAAATTGAGAAGAATAAAACAATAGAAAAAATCAATGAAACCAAGAGCTGGTTCTTTGAAAAAATAAACAAAATAGATAAACCCTAGCCAGACTCATTAAGAGAAAAAGAGAATCTACACACATAAACACAATCAGAAATGAGAAAGGAAAAATAACAATGGACCCCACAGAAATACAAAGAATTATAAGAGAATATTGTGAGAATCTATATGCTAACAAGCTGAAAAACATAGAGGAAATGGACTTCTTAGAAAAATACAACCTTCCAGACTGACCAAGCTAAAATCAAAAAAACTAAACAGACCAATAACCAGCAACAAAATTGAATTGGCAATAAATTCACCGCTGAATTCTACCAGACATATAGACCCGATAAATTCACCTCTGAATTCTACCAGACATATAGAGAAGAAATAACACCCATTCTCCTTAAAATTTTCCAAAAATAGAAGAGGAGGGAGTACTTCTAAACTCATTCTATGAAGCCAGCATCACTCTAATACCGAAACTGGGCAAAGATCTCACCAAAAGATAAAATTACAGACCAATATCTCTGATGAATGTAGATGCCAAAATACTCAACAAAATATTAGCTAACCGAATTCAAAAACACATCAAGAGGATCATACACCATGACCAAGTGGGATTCATCCCAGGGATGCAAGGATGGTACAACATTCGAAAATCCATCAACATCATCCACCACATCTACAAAAAGAAGAACAAAACCACATGACCATCTCCATAGATGCTGAAAAAGCTTTGACAAAATTCAGCATCCATTCCTGATTAAAACTCTCAACAAAATGGGTATAGAGGGCAAGTAACTCAACATCATAAAGGACATATATGCAAACCCACAGTAACATCATACTTAACAGTGAGAAGCTGAAAGATTTTCATGTAAGATCGGATACAAGACAGGGATGCCCACTCTCTCCACTGTTATTCAACATAGTACTGGAGGTCCTAGCCACAGCAATCAGACAAAACAAAGACATACAAGGCATCCAGACTGGTAAAGAAGAAGTCAAATTGTCACTATTTGCAGATGACATGATACTGTACATAAAAAACCCTAAAGACTCCACACCAAAACTACTAGAGCTAATATCTGAATTCAGCAATGCTGCAGGATACAAAATTAACACACAGAAATCTGCTGCTTTCCTATACACTAAAGATGAACTAACAGAAAGAGAAATCAGAAAAGCAATTCCATTCACTATTATATCAAAAAGAATAAAATACCTAGGAATAAACCTGATGAAGGAAGTGAAAGACCTGTACTCTGCAAACTACAAGACACTCCTAAGAGAAATTAAAGAGGACACTAAAAAATGGAAATGCATCCCATGTTCTTGGCTAGGAAGAATAAATATTGTCAAAATGGCTATAGTACCTAAAGCAATCTACAATTTCAGTGCAATCCCTGTCAAACTACCAACAGCTTTCTTCAATGAACTCGAGCAAATAATTCTAAAATTCATATGGAACCACAAGAGACCCCGAATAGCCAAAGCAATCCTGAGAAGGAGGAATAAAACAGGGGGAATTACGCTCCCTGACTTCAAGCTCTACTACAAAGCCACAGTAATTAAGACAATTTGGTATTGGCACAAAAACAGACCCACAGACCAGTGGAACAGAATAGAAAATCCAAGCATTAACCCAAACATATACAGTCAATTAATATTTGATAAGGAGCCTTGGACATACAATGGGGAGATGACAGCCTCTTCAGCAGCTGTTGTTGGAAAAACTGGACAGCTACATTTAAGAGATGAAACTGGACTACTGTCTAGCCCCATACACAAAGGTAAACTCAAGGTGGATAAAAGACCTGAATGTAAGTCATGAAACCATAGAACTCTTAGAAAAAAACATAGGCAAACATCTCTTGGACATAAACATGGGTGACTTCTTCATGAACATATCTCCCTGGGCAAGGGAAACAAAAGCAAAAATGAACAAGTGGGACTATATCATCCTGAAAAGCTTCTGTACAGTAAAGGACGCTGTCAGTAGAACAAAAAGACGTACTCCATTATGGGAGAATATATTCATAAATGCTGTATTTGATATGGGGTTGACACCCAAAATATATAAAGAACTCACCACCTTAACAAACAAAAAGAAAATAATCCAATTAAGAAATGGGCAGAGGACATGAATAGACACTTCTTTAAAGAAGAAATTCAGATGGCCAACAGGTACATGAAAAGATGCTCCACATCGCTAATCATCAGAGAAATGCATATTAAAACCACAATGAGATATCACCTCATGCCAGTGAGGGTGGCCAACATCCAGAAAACAAACAACAAATTTTGGCGAGGATGTGGAGAAAAGGGATCCCTCCTACACTGCTGGTGGGACTGCAAATTAGTTAAACCATTGTGGAAAGCAGTATGGAGGTTCCTCAAAAAACTCAAAATAGAAATACCATTTGGCCCAGGAATCCCACTCCTAGGAATTTACCCTAAGTCTGCAGCCGCCCAGTTTGAAAAAGACATATGCACCCCTATGTTTATCGCAGCACTATCTACAATAGCTAAGAAATGGAAGCAACCTAAGTGTCCATCAGTAGATGAATGGATAAAGAAGAGGTGGTACATATACACAATGGAATATTATTCAGCCATAAGAAGAAAACAAATCCTACCATTTTCAACAACATGGATGAAGCTAGAGGGTATTATGCTCAGTGAAATAAGCCAAGCCGAAAAAGACAAGTACCAAATGATTTCACTCATATGTGGAGTATAAGAACAACGAAAAAACCTCTAGGAACAAAACAGCAGCAGACTCACAGAACCCAAGAATGGACTAATAGTTTCCATAGGGAAAGGGACTGTGGAAGTTGGGTGGGATGGGAGGGATAAGTGGTAAAAAGGGGCATTATGATTAGCAGATGTATTGTTGGGTGGGCACTGGGAGGGCTGTGCAACTCAGAGAAGACAAGTAGTGTTTCTATAGCATCTCACTATGCTGATGGACAGTGACTGTAATGGGGTTGGTGGAGGGGACCTGATGAAGGGGGTAGTTTAATAACCATAATATTGCACATGTAATTGTAGATTAATGATACTGAAATAAGTTATTAAAGAAAATAGGCCATGAAACAGATGAAGATAAACATAGGTAGTAATGTATCTCCCTTAATACAGAGAAGTTAGAAAGTGCCACAGGGTGAATTTAACCCCAGATGAGTTCATTCTAGAACAGCACGGTGTCTAAAAACTGAAAATAGGAAAAGGGTCGATAGTCTTAGTAAAGTGGCCTTCTCACAGGATTTTGTCAGTTTGCAGATAAGTTTGATAACTGGTACGTTTCCTTTTAGGTATTTCCCACCTGTCAATCTCCTCACCTTTTTTCTTTCTTGCCTGCTTTCCTGGTTTGTAATTATTTTTCTCCTGTAATTTGACTTGTTCTTTAGCTTTCAGATTCTGTAAGTTTTACTTCTCTTTATAAATAAAAGAAATTTTGATGTGAGCCTGACCAGGAGCCTTGTACTGAAGACTGAAACAGGGCTCTCATCTCCTTCCTGGTTCAGATGGAAATCTGCAAAGTTCACTAAAGGGAAATTAACCACAGAAGATCTGACCTCCCAAGCCTTTCCCATAAAGACCTGCTGAACGTTGGACCTGACTTGGTCATCTTTTCCTATCAGTATTTCATGTTCAGAGTCAGAAACAAGTGAGAGCTAATTTGTTTTTCCCCTTCAGGCAGCACATTACTGTTTTAAACCTAGACCATCAATCACTGAAATTTCGCATAAAAATGTGCCCTCAATTCATTCGCCATATTCTGGAGATTCTGCTATGTATGTGTTCTGGCTGGCAAACTTCTGGAGGAACTATTTATCTCAGTCTGTGTACTTTATTTCAAAACATGTTTCAAGATGAAATTTCATTAGCAAATGTATTGCTTAAACGGACTTCTATAATCCTACCATTTGAATTTAACCTGGTGGGTAATGTTTCGAACAGGTTCTGTCACTTATTCCTAAGGAAAAATAAAGCTCCAACTCATTACACAAAACTGTTAAGGATAACATGTTGAAGTTTGCCTTCTCTTGGGTGAATGATAAAAAGTGCTTTCCATGTGGGGCTCATCCCTATTGTCATGTGATGTGCCATTTGATTGTAAATAATTTCTGATAGAGGTATCATAGAACAGCAGACATGAAAACTAAGGAAATGACTTTACATGCAATTTTCTGGAATTTGGCTGCATTCTATGGGAAATAAATTTTCCCTTTCAAAACACCGAGTTGTTTTGACTTCACAGTGAATAGGGGAGTTCATAAATGTAGAGCAATAACTCAGAAACTAGAGTGCTGAGTTCCATTTATTCCATCCTTATATCACAGCTGAGAAATGTAATGCATCCTACAAATATCTGTGCTGCAACTCAGAGTTACCTGGCACAACTTTTAAAAAAATGTTTCAGAAATAGGATTCTGGATTAATATTCTGGAATTTGCATCATGTTGTCATTAGTGCTTGTGGGAATTTCTGTCCAGTGTCATTATGTCCTTTCTCCTTTTCTGATGGAGTACTCTTGGACTGAGCTGTTAGGACAAAAAACATATATTTCATGAATTCCTACTGTAAGCGTGTTTGCCTCATGCTCATGAGACTTGTAATATGTTCCAAGCCATGCAAACGTGGTTAATTCATTCAATAATCCAAGACCAGCATATTTTGGACAACAAATTGCATTTAAGCATTTTTACTTTATGAATGCATTAGTCCTACTACAAAAGAACACCAATTATTCTTGCAATTAAAGTCAAATACTCTGAGGGGTACAACGATTGAAAAATTGCACTATCTCAGGGATTATTTTAAGGAATACTGACTGCCTATCTTTGGGCAGTACAGTATCAAACTGCAGAGGGGAGGTAGAAATAAGCTATTAAAAATCTTTGAGAACTAGCATTTGGAGTCATGTTGAGTGAAGTCAAACATTTCACTGTTGCTCTGTTCCTTTCTGAATTTCTCTGGGGAAGGTGGTGAGCAGGCAATACCAGTCTTGTTTCTTGTTTTTCAAAGAGTAAAGGTTAGACTGGACAAGCACCCTGAATCAGTAACACCCCATTCCCCAGAAAGTGACCAAGCTCAGATCTGTCAATAGAACACAGGACCAAGACTCCATCCTTGTTTCCACCCTGTACTTCTTAGGAATGTGCTCAAGCCACCACATCACTCCTGACCACCACCTCCATGTGACAGAAAGGAAAAATGAGTGGCAATGAACCAGAAGACTTTATGCCATTGATTTTATCGCAAAAAGCAGAGGTAAGAAATTTTTGTAAGTTAACAAACACAGTGGTGACACGGATATTCAAGATGTTAGCACCATTCAGAAAAGTAGTTCCCATGTATCTTTATTCTGGTCTTTCTCAGATACTAAAAGTTATGTCTTGCTTTTAGCCCCCGTGTTTTGTTTTTCTACTACGGCCTTCTAAAAAGTGTAGCAGGGAAGTCATCCTTGAATTTTTGCCTTATGATTAGTGGTGCTTATACTATAGCTTCTTGATTTTAAACAATACTCCTATTTACTAATTTCTGCTGAAATCTTAGTAAGGAATAGAGTGGAATGACATGGGCTTAACTTTTTTTTTTTTTAAATTGAACCCACAAAAAGGATTTTATTTCCACAATTGTATGCACATTGATTGTGAGATGAATAAAGGCTTTGCTCATTATTGGAAAAATTAGAGAAAATCAACCCTAAGAATTAAGACAAAGGGAGGCTAGACAAGGACTTAAATCTCATAAAGCTACTTTTTTATACATTCTTAGGTTGCCTTTTCTGGGTGAAAAGTTTAGTGATTTGGTAAAAGGATATCCTACATGAAGAACTTTCAAGTTGATCGTAATCTGAGTGGGAACCAGGTCCTGCCTTCAGGGGCTGCCGGGGGCACAGTGAGTCCATATCCGGCGTGAAGCCAGGACTGCAGGCCGCCCGCCCTCGGCCTGGGCCCCACATCCTCTGAAAGCATCAGTGTAAATGGACATTCAGACATCTGTTCTTATTAAGCAAAAATAGTATTCAAATAAATTTCACATTTAACAATTCCACGTAATTATTAGTATATAGCCCCATTGAAGTAGGATTGAAGTTGGCAACTTCTTTTATTGAAGTATCATTTACTTACAATCTTCTATTGGTTTCAAGCATACAACACAGTGGTTCAACATTTACCCACCTTATTGAAACCTCACCCCCACTAGTGCAGCTATTGTCAACATAGAAAGATTTTACAGAATCATTGACTATATTCTTCATGCTGTAACACCATCTCTGTGACCAACTTATATTATGATTGAGAATTTTTGTGCCCCTTTATCCTCCTTACCCTCCCCACCCACGCATCCCAGCTTCTCCCCTGTGGTAACCACCAGTCTCTTCTCAGTGTCTATGCATCTACTGCTGTTTTCTTCATTTTGTTTTGCTTTGATTTTATATTCCACAAATGAGAGAAATCACATGGTATTTGTCTTTCTCACTTGGCTTATTTCACTGAGTATAATACCCTCTAGGTCAATCCATGTTGCTGCAAATGGTAGGATTTCTTTCATTTTTATGGCTGAATAATATTCCATTGTGTATATGTACCACATCTTCTTTATCTGTTCCTCAGTTGATGGAAACTTTGGCCACTTTCATATCTTAGCTATTGTGAACAATGACGCAGTAAACATAGGGGTGCATATATCTTTTCCGTCAGGGATTTTGCTTTCTTCTGGTAAGTTCCTAGATGTAGAATTACCGGGCCATATGGTATTTCTGTTGTTACTCTTTTGATGAACCTCCATACTGCTTTCTACAGTGGCTGCACCAATTTACATTCCCACCAACAGTGAAGGAGGGTTCCCTCTTCTCCACATCCTCACCAGCACTTGTTATTTCTTGTCTTTTGGATAGTGGCCATTCTATGAATTTGGTAACTTCTGAAGTATTAATAGTTGTGTTTTATTTTGGTTCTAATTTTCAATATTAGCCTCCTATCTGGTTAATATCTGTGTAAAAAAAAGTACTCTGTTGTGATATGATTGTACTTTCAGTCTTATTCATTTCTATTCATTTACATTTTTTAAATTTCTTTTTCTTCACTTTTAACATGTGAATGGGTCAGAGGGCACCTGTTTTTCCTACATTGCATAGCATGTCAGTTCATTTGACTGACTTTCCTCATTAGCTCACTTGCTGTCAATCACTGTGTTTGATGCAAACCAAGAATATTGTGCCCTAATTTACATTAAAGGTCATGGATGTAAATTTTATTAGATCCAAATGAAAGATATTAAAGACTCCCACAATTGATACATATATAAATACATATATGGAGCAGATACATCATATTTTATGTATATGAAGTATGTATGTGTATACATATTCTCCACCAAGTTCAATTCCCTCTTACCCCACAAACTTTCTTTAAATCTCCTATTTGTGAAAGTATAGAGAGTTTCCAGCCAAATACTACAAAGAAATATAGGTAAATAATTCAAATGACCGACTCAGGCTTTAGAAATATTGCTAGCTCTTTCTGCCCCAAGAAACACAAGAAATTTCAAAGCTGGCTTGTGCCAACTTGGTGGGAGAAGTCCTTCCCTAAGACCAGATTATCTTCACTTGGATATATGCAGTACACTTTGCATCCCTAAGCCACTTAGTGCCCCGGAAAGGCGTCTGATGTTTCCTATTGGCACCATAAAGTGAGAGAACTGGAAGGCTATTACCATCGTGTGCCATGGCCCAAAACTCATGCAAGGTGGAGAAATGGTGCATAGCAAGGAAAGAGCAATGGCAGGATGCAGCAAAGAATGCAAGGTTCTGTGTCTCTACTGCAAATGTAAATACTTATTTACCAGGAGCAGTTTCAAATTGACAGCTTTTGGGTGTGTGCGGGTCCTGCTCACCAAGGTGCTCCTGACTGGGCAAGATGCACAAGCAAACAGGTGTACCGGGAGGGGTCTGCCTGGGTGGTAAGCTCACTCACTCCTGTTTTAGCTCCAACAGGGGGACAATGCGGGGGAGGCCAGTGGTTTCAAGCCATTTCTAGGTTTCCTCGGACACACAGCCAGACAAAGCTCTGGCTGTCATATCACCCTCTAACAGGTTCTAAAATTTCTTTTCTTGTGACCTTAAAATCTGTAAAGTACCATCTGCCTTTGGACAATGAGAGGAAACCCCGAGTCAACGAGGAAACTGTTGCTATAACTTTAGCCATCTAATTCCTGCTGTGATCAGTTTTAGGTTTGATGCAATTTAGGATTCTGTAGACAGGGGTTCCTTCCCCTTGAAGGAACACACAGTGTTCCTGAAGAGTGGAGTTGGAGGGCAGCCCTCCTCTTACAGACATTCATACTTAGGAGTAGCTGCCCTGCTCAGAATAGTCTTCAAGACAAAGATTGCCAGCCTATCTCTATACATTCCCCAACTGAAACTCACTGCCTGAAAGGTTTTACACCTTGCCTTTTACTATCGGAAGTATACCTGGTAGAAAAGCATGATTGTTAATAAGGAAACTCTACATGGCTTCTGGTGGTGCCTTAGTGAGAATTTAAGTCAGATACTTTTCCTTCTTACATGAGCTGAAACCAGCAGCGCCGAGAGCTTGACTTGGGAAATGGAGCACACAGAGTGGGAAGGGTCCCCTTTCCCGGATTCTCCCAAGGAGAGTGCTGATGGGTGGGCTTTGGGTTAGTCACTGGCTCCCAGAGGATAACAGAAAGGAAAATGCCAAAAGAGACATGGCTAAACACAAATTTTCCATGTCATGGAATACCGCTTACTGTCGTGAGGATTTACAACAGAAAAAGTACTGCCTTTTTCTCCTTCCTTGTCTACCCCTCTCAGGCAGCTGCCCCTGGATCTACAGCCCTGAGGTGGTGGGAAAAGAGGGTGCCCACTGGGGAAGGTGGGATTAGAGAGTGTGGCACTCAGGGAAATTAATCCTGAGAGGTGTAGAGAATTACTAAAATATTTTGAGCAGGAAAAATCAATGAATCAAATGCAGGAACCAAAGACGGTAGGACGCTATCCAAAGTGGGGACAGAAAGTCCTGGATTCATGTCCCTGCAGCAGAGAACGAGGAAACAAGTTTTAATGAACTGCATGTCACAGATGTAAGTCACAGGAATTTTGATGAATGGAACATAGAGGCAAAGGGAAGGCAGAAATAAAGCAGGACTCTGTCATTTCTTGTCTGTGAAACTGGGGAAAGATGAGTTCTGTGGAACAAAATAGGAAAGTTGGAAGAGGAGACTAATTTGGGGGAGAAAACATTTTTAAAAGCATTGGGTTTATCAAAGTTTAATGTGTTGCCTCTTAGGGCTCAGTCACAAACCTTGGTATAAATTTATGTATTTTATAGAACACTATTACTTGAAGGAAATACATGTATTTTGTTAAGTGGTAGAAATGAAAGGACATCTTTTGTTTCTACTTCATAAAGAAAAACATGTTTTGCATATATACATAGAAAGGAACATTTAATGCTATACATTCAGGAGTGTTGATAATCATTGGAAGTAGTATCATTTCTTTAGTTCACATTGCTCTGCCAAACCCTCTGATTATTCTACCTTGATATAATTTTTTGTGTGTAATAGAGCATTTACAGTAAGAATTACTTTTCAAAAACTTGATCATTTAAATTATTCAAGTTGCTCCCATGTGCAAAGAATAGATGGTTCCAGGAGGGTTAATGAGACCCTACAGGTACCTTCGCAGCTCAACCGAAATTCCAGCATAAATAGTTTTCTTTTGCTTTAATTATTCTGTACCTTATAGATACTGTGATTATATTTTATGAAACCAAAATCTGTGTACCTAGCTTAAAAGTAAGACAGATTCTTCAAAACTGAACCTGGAAATTTTTATGGATAGAAGAGGATGTATAAAATTGATACCAAAACAGAGTTTCCTGGGATAATGCTTCTCAGAGAATGACACCTGACTCCTCAGACCATAAAGGAGAAGGAGAAAATGACCCATAGCTTTTTTTCATATTAGTTGAATTATCAAAAATTCTATTTTGGGACAGTTTTAGCTGAGTGTGGCCATGAAGAAGTCCTTAACTCAGTTGTATTTCTGTTTGATCCCTGACCTTAGCATGGATCACATGAAAAGGGCCTTTTCCATGTCGTGTTCAAATATAGTCTAGTAAATATTATTTAGGACTTGTTGTATAAAGATCTGTATGATGAATTTCTTCTGCATGCTTTTACCTAAAAAGCTTTGATCCTCCTTCAAAATTGCTATGTTTCTTTTCATATATTAAAATTATGGAATTTATCACTATTTCCAATTTTTTTTGCATGACCAAGTAACTCAAAACTAATCATACTGGTCACCCACAGAAATTACATTTGCTTCTCTGACATATGTCATGACTTAGAAAATTGTGTTTCTATGTGGACCACCCCATTGCCTCTGCTCATTAAAGTTGCATGCTCCCAAAAATTCCTTTTGGAAAAAATCAGGAGTGTACATCATAAATACTGTTTATTATTTATAAACATATAAAATAATGTATCTCCATGTAGGAAGAGACAGTAAAAATATGCAAATATATTATGACAACGAGATGCTAGGGGTTAAGGTGATATTCTTTTGCCCAGAACTCAAGAGAAAATTGTAAATCCTACAGTGCCTGTAAAAGCAGTAGACCCTACTTATATAGAAGCATTTCATTATGCATGTGTTTCACTAGGGAAATTTTGAAAGATGTCCAAATCTTTGTTTTAATTGTTCAGTTTTGCTGTAGACATGAGTTTTGTTGGCCTGTGAAGGCATTAAACTTGGAGTATTGATTTTGCTTGCAAAAATCCACATAGAATTATAATGGAAATTTATGTGCAAGAGAAAGGGGTGAGGATGGTTTGGAACTAGTGGAAAGATTGAAGTTTGCCAAAATCTTTCTCTTTGTAAGTTTGCTCCATTCGTGTACATTTGCACCCTAATCACAGGTATATATAGAGCTTAATTTTAACTTTAACATAGGGCTTTAATTTTAAAGACACTAGGATAGGAGCCGCTCTACAGAGGAGTGGAAAATACCTTCTAGTGGTTTCCCCAGTCCCTGAAGAATGGGGCGGGCCTGGCCTTTTCATTCTTGCTCTTGTGTTTGATCTCTGTTAAGTCATGATCTCCCACTGACATTGGCTAAGTGCTCTGCAGTTGCAAGCCAGCTTTCACATATATCTCAGATTCAACTCTCACAACAGTTCCATGTATATTATCAGATTCAATCCACAGAACAGTTTGTTATCTCAGTTTTTAGTACAGAAGTCTAAGACTCCAAAAGCTAAGAAGTAGTTTTCCCGCATTCACAACCTTAGATGGTAGAGTCAGATCACATCTATGTTTGGGGATTCAATATTCTATACTCCCCCTACTTAATAGAACAAGATGTTGTAGTAACATTGGCATCAGCAAAAGGACTAGGACAATGGCTTCAGGATTAGACTATCAGCTGTGACAGAACGTGTGGATGGCAGTGGAATGTAAATTCTGGAGCTCCTAAGAATGTTGATGAATTTGCCCTCTATTAACTGTGAAATAAATAGGTTAGAGAGTGAGGAAATGTGGATTTTGTTCCCAGAGTCATTACTGACCAACTCTGGGCTTTGGATAATGATTTTTGCTTCATGACACCAATTATACTAATTTTCACTCATACAAATCTACCTGTCGCCATGCCCCACCTCTCTGACTTGTAACCTCACTGAGAGATTTTCTTTCATTCAGTGTCTTATTTTTCTTTCCATGATAGTAGTGTTGTAAGAATTAATTAATACAGTTATTATAACATTCAACTAGTTTATCCTCCTGGGTACTTTGCTCTCTGGGTAGTGCAATACCCTGTCAGGGCCCTGCAAGTGGGACAAAGAGAAGTAAAAGATGTAATGTATCTTTTTGGTTCTTAATAAAGAGCTGCTGACTGAAAAACAGCCACACGTTTTGGAGGCCCCCTGTCTGACAGACTGAAGGTCATGACTGACAGAGCTGCTATGCCAGTGCTTCTCAAACTTCTGGTTGCATAAGTAACACCTGTTTGGGGGGGAAAATGCAGATTCCTAGCCCCACACACCTCATTATAGCTGGTAAGTCTAGGATGAGACCAGAAGACACATTTGAATAAGTTTTGCAGATGATTCTGAATTCAGAGCCCACTGTTCTTGGAAACTGAAACATTTTCCAGGATGCAGGGCTTTCCATCACTGGCTGGCTGGGATGGTTGGTCACTGGGATGCCAGTGCAGATGATCAGGTTTGCACTTTCTAAAATACTGTAGGAATTTTGGCATGGTTATGAATTTGGCCCAATTTAGGATTGAACAAGGAATTTTGGAGGTTTGATCGTTAGCAGTTCTCTAAAGCTGTAGACCTTGGACTACCTACTATCTATAGGTGAGTACAGTATCTACATTTTAACAAGATTCACAGACAAACTCAAGTTTAATGATCACCATTGGGTCTCAAAACCAGAGCTGGTTGGCTTGAGAACAAATGCAATTACCAAACTAGCTTCTTGGGTGAGAGTGAAAAGTTGTCTATGATGTTTTCTGAGAGGAGATGCATTTGTTCTACAACTCCTAAGAGACTGCTGCCAGGATCCTATTTTCCACCCTAAAGGTTAAGATGGTTGGGATTTTGTTTTTGATTTTTTAAATGAATGAAGTCCCTTTTTGGGGTTTAAAATCCTCGCTGGGCCCACTGAAAGTTTGTCTCTGTCTTTGAGACAATTTAGCTCTGGAGTCAAACCTGAAAAAATAATCAAATTAAAATAGTTTTAAAGAACACCCTGGCAAATGTATAAGTTACTCTCCTTTATTTCCTATTCTGTCCCATTTCTTTCTTCTATCTGCAAATAATACATCTGCTCAAGAAACAGAGGGCAAATATAAATATGGAGCATAGTGCAAAGGAGTTCTAACTATATAACCCTTCTGAACTGATGTAGATTAACTGGCCAGAAAGCAAAAGTTCCTCTTGGTTCATATGATATGAATTAGAGTGTGGATATTAGGGGGTGGAAACAGGCTATGAGATGATCAGTTCACTTTCTTCTTCAAGCAGCAATTAAATCTGTTTTCTTTTTCTCAGCTCACTTCTTGCTCAAAAAAAATGAGCATTCCATCTCCTGTTAGAGAGTAAGCCCAAACATAGAGTGCAGCTGTCTTAACATGTGTGGCGATTGGGGGATGGAGGCAGGAAGGAAACAGAGGAGAGAAGTGGGAATCCCAGGTAACCTGAAGGAGGACTTGCCTGGTCCCTTCCACTCAATGGAACAGCTCGGCAGTCAAGCGTCCCTCTGAGAAACACCCGCATCTATCACAAGGATGTGCTCCAACAGCTAGTCCTAAGGGCCATCGCCGCCAGCAAGGAGTGTGCTGTGACCACGGTGCTGGATAACAGATATTCCCCACGAGCTCCGTGCCAGGACTCAAGATGGGAATGAGAAAACTGCAAGGACAAAAACAGAAAATTGGAAAAGAACAGAACAAAACAAGCCACAGTTTCACTGGAGCCTTCAGGAATCATCTGTACGAACTCTTTTATAAAATCCTGTAATCAACTCAGGGTAGGTGACACACATGTACTACATACATGATTTCTTACCCAGCTTTGAGAGTTTCTGTGTCTCTCCTGCACGTACTCTTTTCCCTTAGCTGAGTATTACCTCAGTGAGCAGCTCCCCAGATTTCCTACATTCTGGAAAGGGAGCAAACCTGGCAGAGTTCTGTAAGTTTTCTTCATCATATCCACATTCTCCTGAGTTTTTCTGTCAGCACTACATCCCATGGAACATTGCAAAAACTACAAAATTGCCTTTTTCTGGTCTATGTTATTACATTCTTTTCTATCTCCTACTTAATCCTTCAGAGGGCTTCGGTCTGGGCATTTGGAGATATTTACTGTGTTTTGGTGAGCTACCAGCACACACACAACTACCTTATTTTTCCCGGTGAGGCAGTTTGGATCGTAAGCTAATTGTATATTCCAGAGATAAGCATGTAATAAGCTCTTTCTACTGAAAGGACCAAACTAACGCCATGACAGGCCTCAGAAAGCCTCAGAGATCAGAGGGCCTGAGTTTCAGTTTCCCCGAAACCACCTGAAGGAATAGGAAAATTTTAAGTAGGCTCTGACCCTTGGCCTGAGTCATAAAAACCGGCCTGAACACAATGACACAATAGCTGCAAACCCGTGCCTAGATAATCCTCCCCAAAACTGATAGATTGTGAAGATAAAGCCCTTTGAGACCCTACTGTGAAGATAAAGCCCTGTGAGACCCTACTGTGAAGATAAAGCCCTGTGAGACCCTAATTGAAATATTTTTGCTATCGAATCATCAGCAGACCTCCCCCTCGCCTCCCCCTGGTTATGGTCCCTTTTTCCTTTAAAACCTCCTGTAATTTCTGCTTGAGGGCAGACTCCTCTGCTCCTGCGTGAGTTATGAATCTCGACCCCAGCGTGCTGGTGGAATCAATAAACCTCTTGCTGTTTGCATCAAGACCGGTCTCTTGTGAGTATTTGGGTTGCCGTCCATCCCGGGGCTGAGCAGGGCCTGTTTTCTGGGTCTTACATTTGGGGGCTTGTCCGGGATCTGCGGCCACCCTATTCTCCAGAGACCCACTTGGAGGTAAGCAAAGGATCCTTAAGTTTCTGTGTGCGCCGGCGCCTGTTTGTTCTGTCAGATATCTGGGTATGTGAAAAGCACTTTCGGTTTGGCAGCCACTTGCCGCTCCCGTAAGGGAACGGAAAGCTGTGGTAAGGCAGACGTGCCAGGGGCCACAAGCTGCAACCTTGGGGGACGCCCCTGGGTGTGAAACGGGGGATTTTTCCGCCCATCTGTTGGAAGGGGAAAGGGTCCGGTTTGAGCAGATTCAATGGAGGGACCCTCCCCCGTCTGAATACCTCTCCTGTCTGTGGAAAACGAGAGGAGGAAAGTGTTTGTTGGCGTCTTTTGTCGTTTTGTGGCTTGCTGTTTTTGTGTATTTAGAAACGACCAAAATGGGACAGACTGTGACAACCCCTTTGTCTCTGACTTTGGACCGCTGGACGGACGTCAAGAATAGGGCCCATAACTTGTCTGTAGAAGTTAGAAAAAGACAATGACAGACCCTCTGCTTGACTGATTGGCCGGCCTTCAATGTAGGTTGGCCTCCTGAGGGTACTTTTAAAAGAGAATTAATTTTTGCAGTTAAGAATCTTGTTTTTCAGCCAAGATCCAATTCTCACCCTGACCACCAACCCTACATCATGTAACCAATAAGGAAAACTGCTGTTTTGATTGTTTCCTTTCATCATGTACTTCTTTGTCCATATTGTGTAAAAGTAATTTCTCATAACAAAAGCTGTCTTCCTCTCTTCTCTGAGTATTAAAGTGAACAACTGAGCAGTAGAGGGTTTGGACTTGTATCCCTGCCATCCCTGGGCAGCCCCTGCAGCAGAAGATGGCAGAGGTGTTACAGCTACAGAAGATGGGGGTGGGAGGGAGGAATCCAAGTGATCCTGGCCTCAGAAATTCAGGCCTGCCTGTATTCATTTACAGGGAGATTTTTCTAAATGGAAGAATCTCATTTCAGAGTATGGGGAGAGGTCTGTTGTTAATTTATTGTTAACTTTTTGAAATTGGATTACAAAATGTCTGCTCCTTCAGCTTGGGCTGGACAGTTGATTTAATAAACTAGGCAGCTTCTTGTATACTTTGGCAATACGCTTTCTTAACAGGCAAAGCTTCTCTTGTAAGAACTGGAAGCATTTTTTTTTTTCAGTTCGTATCCAGTGTTTTTTAAAGGGGCCAAAGATTGACTTTGCACTGTATTTTTCCACTGCAGTTAATGGGCCACTGATTCCTCCCACACCCAAGTTATCAAGCCTCTCTCCTTCCCTCCCTCTCTCTGTTTCTCTCTTTGGAAATGTACTTGATTTGAGAGACTGCACTGTTTCTGCAGGGTGGGGGAGTCAGCATGGAGCAGGTATGTAAGGCCAGCAATACACTTTCAGCAAGGCTCCCTCACTTGCACTCTCCTGTAAGTCAGTAAATTGTTATATATTACCCCTTCCTCCCATAAGTCTTTTTAAAATGTGGATAGATGGGACCCTACTGAAATTGTGTATCATACTATGGGTAATATCTTTTTCATATACTCATCAAAGTGTGAAGTTGTTTTGCTTGTACCATTCCAGTTTTAAGCTGCAATAGTTCATTGTTGTAATTGAAGAAAAGATTTCTTCATAAATAACTTTAAAGATGAACACACAACTGAATATAGAAAATCTTTCAATAATTGTAATTATAAGGGAGAAACTGATGTTTACTTTGATCTTTAAAATTGTGGCACCTCTTAACCTTTTAGTAACTTTATTTCTGTATTGCTTTGATATTTTATGAGTTCAGCGTTGAGAAATAGTCTTGATTTTTAAACCAAAGATTTTCTAAAACCTTAAGGTCTAGTCTAAACCAATTTAAACTTAATCTGGTTATCTAATCAAAGAAAAATTTTTCCATTTTTAAATTGCTATTTTTTAAAAGCTTTTAATTACCCATTTTATAAACTTTATATTCATATTTGTCTGAAGTTCTTATTTTTCCAGTATGTCTAAACCAAAGTTT
>JAVSCE010011467.1:0-158053 GCA_032199065.1 Smutsia gigantea
CCGGAAGAAGAAGAGAGAGAGAAAGGGGTGAAATCTTACTTGAGGAAATACTGTCTGAAAACATCCTTAAACTGGGGAAAGAAACAGACATCCAGAGAGTGGAACCCAGAGAGTGCCAGATAAGAGGAACTCAAAGAAACTCACACCAAGACACATTACAGTTTAAATGTTAAAGACAAGGAGACATATTAAAAGCAGCTAGAGAAAAACAGCTTGGAACCCCCATAACACTATCAGTAGATTTTTTCAGAAGAAACTGCACGCTAGAAAGGAGCAGCACAATAAATTCAAGGAGCTGAAAGAGAAAACAAACGAACTGCCAACCAAGAATACTCTCCCTGATAAAGATATTCAAATGTAAGGAGAGAGAGAGAGTTCTCCCAACAAGCGTAATCCAAAGAAATTCATTACCACTCCACTGGATTTCAAGAAAAGGGACTCTGAGCAGAAAGGAAGGGGCAAGATGAGAACACATATGAAAGCAAAAATGCCACTGAAAAGGTAAATATATAGTAAAAGTAGTGGACTGATAGTTTATAAAACTAGTATGAAAGTTAAAAGATGAAAGTAGCAACAATAACTATGACAAGGATGTCTATTTTCACAATTTTTATCCAACATATATTGGAAGTCCTCGCCAGAGAAATCAGTCAGGAAAAAGGTGTGGGGCATCCAGGTTGGCAAGGAAGAAGGAAAACTGCCACTATCTGCAGGTGACATGATATTATGTATAGAAAACCCAAAGACTCCATCAGAAAACTGTTAGAATAAACAAATTCAATAAAGTTGCAGGATACAAAATCAATACACAAAAATCTCTTGCAGTTCTATAGACTAATAATGAATTAATAGAGATATTAAGAAAATAATCCCACCTACAATTGCATTAAAAAGAATAAGATACTTAAGAATAATTTAACTGAGGAGGTGTCATATTGGAAAAACAGACACATAGATCAATGGAACAGAAGGAAAGCCTAGAAGTAAATCCACACATAGATAGTCAGTTAATTTACAATAAAGGAGTGAGAATATACAATGGGGAAAGGACACTCTCTTCGGGAAACAGTGGTGGAAAAACTGGACAGCACATGCAAAAGAATGGAACTGGACCACTGTCTTACACCATACACAAAATAGATTCAAGACTTGACCATAAGACCTGAAGTCATAGAGCTCATGGAAGAAAACAGGAGGTAAACTCCTTGATGTAGATCTTAGTGATGTTTTGAATCAAACAACAAAAATGATGTTTTGAATCAGAAAACAAAAGCCAAAGCAATAAAAGCAAAAATAAACAAGTGGTACTACATCAGACTGTAAAGCTGCACCGTAAAGGAAACCATCAACAGAACGAAATGGCAACCTACTGAATGGGAGAAAATATTTGCAAGTCATATATCTCATGATGGCTTAATGTTCATAATATATAAAGAACTCATAAAACTCAACAGCAAAGAAAAAAGAAAAACCCAATCTGATTCAGAGGATCTGAACAGACATTTTTCCAAACATGACATAGACAGTCAACAGATACATGAAAAGATGCTCTACACATTAATCATCAGGGGGATGCAACTCAAAACCATCATGAGATATCACCCCATGCCTGTTAGAAGAGCTATTATCGAAAGACTAGACATGAAAGGTATTGGTAAATACGGAGAAAAGGGAACTCCTGTGCACTGTGATGGGAAGGTTAATTGGTACAGCCAGTAAAGAAAACAGTATAAAATAATGTTACCTCAAAAAAAATAAAAACAGAACTAACATATTATTCAGCAATTCTACTTCTGGGTATTTGAAGAAAACAAAAACACTATTTCAAAAAGATATATACGTGGTCAGATCATTGCAGCATTATTTATAATAGCTAAGGTATGGAAACAACCTAAGTGTCTATGGATAGAAGAATGGATAAGGAAATTGTAATATATCTAGATACATAGCTACATATAATTATATATGTACATATATAAATATCTTTATGACTATGAGTTAGGAAAATATTTCTTAGACATGACACTGAAAACAACATATGACAGTAAATAAAAGTTTATCAAAAGTAAGAAATACTATTTGAAAGAGTGTTAAGAGAAAGAAAAACACAGGTAAGGAGAGAAAATATTTGAAAACTACATATTTGATAAAAAGACTTACGTACACTATATATAAGAACTTTCCAAAATCAATAATAAGAAAGAAAACACCACAATTTAAAGCGGGCAAGAATTTGAACATACGTTTTATCAAAGAAGATATAGATAGTAATAAGCGCGTGGAAAATTCGCAACATCACTAGTCATCAGGAAAACTAAAATAATCCTGGGATACTTCTACACACCTACAAGAATAGCTAAATAAACAAAAACTTGACAATGTCAAGAACTGACAAGGATGTAGAATTAATAAATATTTTGAAAATAATATTCCTCACAAAGTAAGTTTTCAATAGTAGACAGTTATTTTTATTACAATACGTAGTATTTCTCAAGGTACTACTTTAGTTTTTCTTAGATATTAAAAAAATACTGATTATAATTTCACTTTTCATGTTATAACTCAGATAATTAGATATAACATTTACATAGAAATTACATTAGTTCTACCACTTAATCAGCTTCCTTTAGTGTTTTATAGAAGTAGAAACATATTCATTTAAAAGACAGGTGGTAGGTTCCCTGGCATTTTAGTCAAATATACTCCATCTATTCCTATCATCAAATATACAAAAATTCCAAGCCTGCTATATGTCAGAACATTTCTATGTCTCTTTTAGTCATGTTGATTTTAACACAAGGGCTTTCATTTGTTTGAATTTTATGCTTGTTTTCCCTTGGTTTAGAATAAGCCTACTGAAACAGATTTCATTAATAGAATTACACCACCTTTATCATCTATGCTTTGGGTTTATGGAGCTTTTCATATAAAATCTAGTAATTTGAAATCATTGTTCTACTAGTAATTTCTGCACACTGTGGGGAATTTAATTGGTATTGTATTCTCCAATAATTTATTCATCAGTGGGAAATGTTTCTCTAAGAATCTTGATTGAAAGACTGCCTATTTTCTTAGCTGGAATCTAGTAACTAAAATGTGTTTGTGGAGTATCTTAGGGAAAGACCAACAGGGGTGACATTTTAGAAAACACTTGGTAAAGGAAGTGATTTCATGAGCACTTAATTGTAGACTACCTGCTTCACTACATAAATAATTATTTTTGATTGACTACTGAGATGAGGAGAAAGAAAAATTGTCTTGAATATTCATATTCATTTTAAAACATATTCTGCTATACAGGATATTTTCACAGAGATTTTTTGCAGTGACTACATATTAAAAGTGTGTGCGTGTGCATGCACACATATGTATACATATGTAATGCATAATTACGTAGTAGACTACTGTGTAAATATCTGCATAAGAAAGGACACTTTGTTAGGTGCTATACAGATCTGTAAAGAGATAAAAATATAATACTTATAAAAAGTTTAAAATCTAAGTAACAGAACTTACATATAACCAAATAAAGTACCTTAGGATAAATGCTGAATTTGCGGTATGGACACAACTTATTCAAGAAGGAGCTTTAAGAAAGCAGAGTTCACTGTAGGATAACACATCAGAAGGGAGGCTGGATTACGTCAGAAAGAATTCCCAGGGATGGGGAATCAGAGGAGGAAGGAAGCAGCCCAGTGTCACAGACTCGGCGCTGGGGCAAGAATGCAGAGGATGACCTCAGGCCACATGTGTGAACCTATATAGCTAGAGCAGCAGGTTAACATATGTTGTAGATGTCAGGTGTGGACATACAGAATCATCTGAATTCAGTTGTCAGAAAATTAGATTGCCATGCTGACAACAGTCTCCTCCCATTTACCCTTCTTTAAATACACGGCTGTGACAGTACAAAAGCCAGCTGTGAATCATAGCGTCTATTCCACATTTTTCACTGGAACACCTATGCATTTTGTTGTTAAATGGCTTCCCTACCTCTCATTTCTTCCTTAGCTTTGCTCTGTGCTCGAGGGTTGACATCCTGTCCTAATTTTGACTAATTTTGAATCCTTCTCTGACTTATTCATTTCTGCTTCTTGCATGGTCTGGGTAAGAGGAAATCCTGCTGGCCCTGGGCTCAGAGGTTTTTCACTAACTGGTTCTATAGCCAGAGAATCCACGATATCAGACAGACAGATGATAGTCTGTTCAGTCTTGTGTGTCTGTAACTATGATCTGTATAACTGGATGAGTAAGGAATTATGCAATCCGCATTCAACCTTTATTGCTGCATTTATTTTTAAAAGACAAAGGATAAAGCATAGAGGAATCCTTTGCCATTTTTTAAATGCCAGCCCAGAGGCATCCTCTGCTTCTATTTTATTTTCTAATCTCTTATTTTCTGCCACACCAAACTATACTGACAGGACTACCTTCTTACCACAGCTCATGTTCTCTGCCTGCTCCCATTCCAAGCCATTTCACAAATCATCACCTCTCTCCAAATAGCTTTCTAAATCTTCTTTCCAAAAATATGTCACTAGTTCCTCCAAGAACTTACTGACTACTCCTCTCTCTTTCTGACAGTTTCTAAAAACCTTTCCAAAAAAGTTTGACTAACACTCCATTCGTTCCAGCAAATATTTTTACTACTGCTATGCCAAAGCCCCAAACTGCCCTCTGCTTTGCCCTCTCCCTGTCTGTAGTTTATCTCTTTACCCAGCCTCAAACCCAGCTTACATCTACTTTCATAGACCTGACCACCCCACCCTGAAGTGATCTCTTCCCCTCCTGAGCTCTTGTAAAATTATTGTCTGAGTAATTCATCTGGGAATGAATCATGTTCTGTCTTTTGACATTTTTTTTTATAATTGTTTGGTGCTGTTATGTAATTTTTTAAATTCTTTCTTCACATGATTACATTTTCTCTTTCCTCACAAAACAGCACTTATATATTTTATTTTTTCCAAAGTTCCTAGCTCATAGCATTGGAATATAGGCATTTCATAAATATCTATTGATTTGTGTTGATTTCCATTTTATTAAAACTTGTACAAAGTCATTCCCATCACTTACCATTTTTTTCTCTCCATATCATCACTTTTACTTTTTATTTCACTTGGGGATTATGGGTGGTTAATTTGGTTTCTCATGGAACTCTTTCTGTTTGAATCTATCCCATCTACAAATGGTATGACTCTGAAGAGTGTGACATTAATGAACACAGGGGTTGGAACATTAATGATAACAAAGTTTCTCAGTGTAGTTGGATCATGTAATGAGGTAAAGAGAGGTAGAAGATAATTATGAGGTCTTATGATTAATAACAGTGAAAATACACTTGAAAAAGTGTATAAACTAAAGGGATCCAGCAGAAACTTAAAAGTATCAATGTCTAAAAAAATAAATATTCTAATATTCAAAGTTACACAATTGTAATAATAGCTGATAGAGGGTTAGCTTTTATAATGTGGATGAAATCCAAAACCAAGACCTGTCATTCTAATATATATATTTTTCCTATTGGACAAAGGATGATCCGTAGACATGGCATATATCAAATCTAGCATAACATCACTGAGTGAGCAACTGAGATAAATGGAGAGAATGACAGCAGAGTTAGGTGATTTCATAATAGGTGATAAACTACCCAAAGTGCTTATAAATGAATCAATGCCAGCCTGAATGGAGGATTCTGAAGACTTTATATGTGTCCTTCATAATCTTTATACTTGTTCACACGTATTCAGTGACTTGGCATCCTGAAAGTTTGTGATTACCCAGAAGCAAGAAGAGATTGCAAATATAGGTCAAACAACCGGCATTTGTGACCTAATTTTACAGAAAGAAATATATGTATATAATTGCACAGACATTGTACATTCATACTAGAAAACTTGATATATATAAAGTCTGCCTCTAGTTCCCTAGTACAAGTTGCACAGACATAAATAGGCTGGAGATGGATGAATGAAGGGTATGATGGGCTACAAAAAAAAAAAGAGTTTTATTTGACCAAAGTTCAGTATGAAGTGGACTATTGCCTTGAGTTATATGTGCTAAATTAAAATGTTTCCTTTTTTAGTTCTGTTTTAATTTGAATCTATTATTTTTGTTTTAAGTTGAATTTATTTATGGGAAATCCACTAGAACACTGATGGTACTTAAAACTGGTCAAATGGGAGATAAGGAAGGAAGTGAAGTTGTGGGTTATTGATCTCTAAAAGGAGAGTACTTTGGAGGCCTGCACTCACTGCCTTTTTAGGTGTTTGAAAATTTGGCACAGAGAAGTGGGATTGCATTCATTGTGCTTCAGCTCTTGAAGGCACAGCGATAATCAATGAATGGAAATTATAAGGAGCTGGATTTTGGTTAAATATAAAGAAGAACTAATATTTAGAGCCAAAATCAGATGAGATAGCCAGTGGAAGTTCTTACATTCACTGACAAATATCACGCATGGAATCCATTTAACAAAAATCTGTTAGAGTAAATGATCCTTCAGATCCCTTCCACATTTACAACTAGTTCTTGGACCATCCTGGTCTTCAAATGCATCTTTCATTCATGAGTCTTACAATGGAACCACAGAAAACCAGTCACATACCTAGTGACAGTGCCGTTTCTTTGTATCACAGAGGTTCCCTATGGATTTTATGAGAAATGTGTGTGTTCAATTTGTAGTTTTACTTTAAATTGCTTCTATATCCTTTCTCAAATACAGTTGTTTTTAAATTTATGATTATCCACTTACAGCCATAAAATGAGAGCAAAAGTAAGATAATTTATCTGAAATGCCTTCTGGAAAATTTTGTTAGATTTTAAGTCTCTGTTCTCCCAACTCAGTGGCATCTGAACTTTAAGAGAATATTATTAAAAACTGGCCTCTTGACTGTTAGATGTCTAGCTGCTACTATTGTAGCTCATGGCCTCATTACTTCACACTATTAATAGGTTTTCTAGTAATGGCTTGACTTCAGTTCTTCCTTGGTAAATTAAATTAACTTTCTCTATAACCACCGTACTGTCATTTAATTATTACTGCAGAATAAATCACCCCAAAATGAATGGCTTAAAATAATAGTCACTTAGTACTTCTCGTGAGTCTACCAGTTGCTCCTGCTCTAGTGACCTGAGATGGGTGGAGAGAGATTGACACTGGGGCTGCGGTCAGTCCAGGGTCAGCCAGGCAGCACCGCTAGTTTTTGCTGGGTCTGATCACGTATCAGGTGTCTCGGAGGACTTGGCTTTCTTTAGTATGGCCTCCCACCTTTCATCAGGCTCACTTGGATTTGTTCTCACTGAGGTATCAGGGTTCTAAAAACACAACAGAAGTGTGGAAATCTGCTTAATGTTTAGCTCAGAGCAAGCATGCTGTCACTTTCTTTGCATTTCACTGGCTATAACAAGTTAAAAGGCCAGCCTGTATTCAAGCCCATATTCCAAAGTCATATTGCAAATAATATACTTATGGCAAGGGGGTGGAGAATTGAGGCTATTTTTGGAAGCAATCTATCATATAGATCTCTTGAGAGTATGCCAATTTTAAACTAAAGAATTCACAGAGACTTCCAAATGCTTAAATTAAATCAAATCTCAGCTTTCCAACCTGGAGTCAGGTTGGAAATCCAGCATTACTACACAGTCTTCTGAAACAACTTTCAGCAATGGGAATGCTCTTCTTCTAGAAAAGTGGTATACTTTGATAGGAAGAAAAGGAGCTATGGACTCAGAAAAGTTGACTATAATTTATTAGTCATGTTAGACATTATGGCCCATAATTTATATTTGTGCCTTAGAACTATCTCATATCTTTTTTTATTATTATTTTGTGTTTTTGCTCTATGTCTTATTAGTAACCTGAAATTCAGGGTAGGAAAGGTTCTCAGATGGCCCCAAAGGTTCCTGACTCCCTAGGTATTCTTGACTTTGGGTAATCCTCTCCTCTTGAATAACACTTCTAGCCAGTAGAGAGCAGCGGTGTTGATCAATGCCACTTCCATAACTAGGGTAGAAAAGATTGTGACTTCTATCTTACAAGCCGACTCCCTATTGCTTTCACCGCTCTCACACTTTGATAAAGCAAGCTGACACGTTGTAGAGGCTAAGCTGGCAAGGACCCGAGGGTAGCTTTTGGCCAATAGTCAGTAAGAAACTGAGTTCCTCAATTTAGCATCCCATTGGGAACTGAATCTTGCCAATCACCATCCAATAACATGGATGCAAATCCTTTCTTAGTTGAGCCTTAAGATGGATACAGCCTAAATGACACCTTGATTGGGAGATCCTGGAACAGAAGACCCAGCTAAGGTGTGCTCAGATTCCTGACCCATAAATGCTGTGAGCTAATAAATGTGTATCTTAACTTATTAAGTTTGGGGTTGCTTGTTATACAGCAGAGATAACTAATACAGATTTTAAATATTTTGTATTAGAAACTTTCTATTTTCATGAAGAGAGGGGAGTGAGTCTGCCACTCAATTTTAAACTTTCTAAGCATGTGGATAAAAGGCCAATATCCATACACATTTCATAGAATTGTTGTGAAAATTAAATGAGATAACTAATGAACTGTACATAGTATGAAATCATGCAATGAATTTCATGTCTTTTTTTCTCCTTTCTCTTCATAGTACCATCTCTGCCATTTTTTCCTTAATGTTTCTCTTTTACAACCAATATATTTCAATGTATTTTTTAATGACTCAACTAAAGAAAGATAAAATACAGGTAGAGGGTGACAAAATTGAGTAAATGATTTTCTATGTACTTTTATGAAGGATGGCAAATTATTTGTCTTAGCCTGGGCCCACCTGAAAGTCAAGCCTGAAGCAAAGACTTGTATGTCTATACTTCCTTAAGGGGTAAGTGACAGGGAAGCCAGGTGGTAGTATGTTACTGAGCTGGGTCCACCAAGTGAAACAATCTTCTTTTCAATCTAGCAGGCAGGGGCTGCTGGAGGACAAGTTTGGGAGAAGGATTTATTTGCAAGCTTTGGCCCCCACTGGTCTAGGTTTTGCCCCATGGAGCACTACCAATGCACATCCCCCTACATGCACACACATTCACACACACACTTGTGCAGAGTACCAGGAATCCTGTGGCCCCTGAGCTTAGGCACCAACAAAGAGGCCTTAGGGCTGGAGGTAAGAGGTGAGAAGTCTGGGCATTATCAGACACTCTTAGACAGCACCCACATGAAGGCAGTCAGGAACCATGCCAGAGGAGAGGCTTCACTGGTGCCTGGGTTGAATCTAAAGGTAGGAGAGTGGAGAGGACCCGGGACATAACAATATGTACGCAGGTAAAGAAAAGAGCTTGAGAGAACAATTTTCTGGAAAGTATGTGCTATGGACTGAATTCTAGTGGCTCTTGAAATTTATATGTTGACATCCAATCCCCAATATGATGGTATTAGGTGGTGGAGCTTTGGGGTGCTGATTAGGTCTTCAGTGGGTTTAGTGCCTTTATAACAAGAGAGCTCCTTAGCTCATCTGCCATGTGATGACAGAGTGAGAGGTATGAATCAGGGAGCGGGCTCTCACCAGACACCAAATCTGCCAAGTGCCTTCATCCTGGGCTTCCAGCCTCCCAAAATGTGAGAAATAAATTTCTGTTATTTGTAAGCCACGCAGTCTACAATATTTCATTACAGCAGCGCAAAAAGACTAAGACAACTTGTTAAAACAACCCAGTTGCACGTGAGGAGAGGCAAGGATGAATTATAGAAAGGCTGTGAAGACAGAAAAAGGGTTTTGCTAGAGATAGGTTAAAAAAAATTAAAAATGAAACATCAATCACTGTTAAGATTGGGGGCGAAGAGATCAGAATGTACATATAGTCTAAAAGATACAGATGCTCTTTGTGCATAGGGGAGCAAAGCATCTTGGAAGAGGAGGAAAAATTGACACAAATCTGGAAAATAATACAAAATTAAATATACATAGCCTTCTCAGCTAAAATTAATGAGGGACCTAACTGCTGCTAATATCTGAAGGGTGTTAACAGGAAGAAGGGAGCATAATTACTTAGCACTATACCAGTAAACATAATTAGGAATAATAGTATGCAATTAAGAAAAGAAAAATTTAGTCACAACATCGTGAAAGTTCCTCTGTGCTAGTGACATCTATTAAACCATGGGACCGTTTTTCCAAGCGGTTGGGAAGAGTTCTGCTCCCTGAAGCACACAGAATAAATGAAACTAGCGACCCAAAGAACACCTTGTAGTGTCAACAACAAAAAGACGCTGAAGAAGCTTGCATGTGTCTGTATCACTGATTTTATGGGTTTCTTTGAATTGGGGGCTTAGAGAGGAGAATAAAGTACCATGGTTTCTTTTCTTAACACGTGTTGTTATTTGCTGGGCACGACCTTACTGTTTGTATATCTATGAAAAAAAAAGTATTAGCCATTCACATGTCTGTGTCCATCGCAGTCCAAGCCTTTGAAGTCTTTCCTGTACTTCTAAGGTGAAAAGTGACAATGGAAACAGCTAGGACAATTAGGGTGTTTAGCATTCTTTTCTTCCATCTAAAACATCTTGGTGAACTTCTTTTAAAAATAGATGGGGATTAAGTAGCGATCTATTGCTGGATAAGAGAAGGGCAAATGAGGGTGACTGCTCTCAGCTTCCAGATTCCAAAGTGGTTTCCCCAAAAGTGGCAAAAGAATACAGGAATGAGAGGCCTATTAGAGAGACCTCAGGTTGTTAAATGGGGAACTAATGGTAGAGAGAAAAAGGGAACTGAATAGTAATTTTTGTATAGTCTACTTTTAAAAATGCCAATGTTCCAATTCAGTCTTGATGCTTTAATAACTCATAAGACATTTAAGCTTTTGCAGTGAGTATGCACATTTAAGGAACAGCAGTTGGCTGCAAATGTAAATACTTTGACTGATTAGTATGGAAATGGCCCTTCCTCCCCACTTCCTTTTGTGATGCTGACAAGAAAGTGACCTGATAGATGCATGAATTATGTATTTTCAGAAGACAGAGCTGATAGAAATTGAAGAAGAGAATGCTTATTTTATATTGTCTTGTGCTCTTTCTACAATAGGTACCTGCTTAAATTGGCTGTGTTTAATTTATGAGAGCTGCCATCTCTCTGTTCAATCTCCAGGGCACAAAAATTTGTTCTTCACACCTTTATTTCCAAATATTTTGGGATATTTCAGGAAAACCAGCTAATCTGTGCCTCCTCAAAGGAGTGCAAAGCAATCAGAATTAATTATGACTTGGGTAACACTGAAAAGTATATTTCCTACTCAAATGCCTTTTGTGTCTAGAATGTGTTAATGTTTAAATTCTCCATCTTAAAATCAATTATTTTAGTAAAGGCAATTTCGCTAATGTACCCTCCTAACACCCAAATATGTTGTGGTTAATAATATCTATCTAATGGGATCCTAGTAAAAATTACATTGAGTGACTTACTGTCTGTCAAGTGCTTAGCATGGTCCTTGAAACATAGTAAGGAATCAAAAAACACTAGTTATTTTATTATTATTATTATAAGTACTATGTTTATAATTCTATCATTATTACATTACCTGTATAAGGGAAAAACCCCATATTGCAACAGCAATCGTTGACTTGTGACTTCTCTAGCAGACAATAGGACCCTGAGAATAGGAGACAAGATAGGACAATTTTCACGAGGATGCCTGAGAACAGCTTGGAAAGCCCTGGAGGCTGGTGAGTGCTGGGCCAGGAGGCTGAGTCAGCTCAACAAAGCCTAGCCTGATCCCAGCGTCCGGGCTCCATGATGCCACCTTCTGAACAAGGCCATTTCTACTGTTACTTTGTAGTATAAATATTTCCTGTCTTTCCCCTGTATCCCTCAAAATACACACACATATCTGTTCTTGTGAATATACAGACGTTACAAGTTGGGGATTTCTTTCTACAAGATTTTTGTCGTGGTGCTTTTGGACCATCCGTGCCAAGCCTAAGCTGTAAGATAATGAAAACTTAAGGGATCATATATATTCTGCTTCTGCCTGTGAGTTTTGCCATCTGTACCACACGGGGTGAGCAGTGTGGATCCATGGATGCTTTCAGTACAGGTTGGGTGGGCAGATACCTCATTAAGAAAAGAATACAGGCTCTTGGATAACTCAGGAGCATTGTACTCTACAGGAAAAGAGAGTAGACAGTGGAAAGGACTCAGAAAATGGAAATTATTAACTTTGTATAAAAATCACAGTTTTATTTGGCCCTTGTTACAAATAACATTAAATCTTTACTCACTTTCTCTTTTCTTCTGATCTGTGTTCTGCTGAAGTTTGCTATTTTCTATGCCCTTTAGTTTAGTTGTCAAAGAGAACATTAAAAAGTTGAATTCATACTTAGTTCTTCTGATCAAAATGTTATTATACTCATTTAAAATATTAGAGGTATATATTACTGTTATCCATTTCTCATTAGAAATTAATTACCTACCACTAATTATGAATGGATACAATTTTAAATAAAACCTTAAATATAATGAAGTCATATTAAATAAGAAATAAGAAAATGTCCACAGAGTACTTCCTCGAAAATGTTTAAATAAAAAAAAGAGATGATATCAGACACATTAAAGAAAGTATCTTTGATATACAGGGAGGAAATCTTTACTTCTAAAAAAAAATCACTAAAACAGAAAATATGTAGAGAAATAAAACCATTCCTACATGACATTGAAGAATGCCCATCTCTTAAGAGCAAATATAAAAAATAAGTATGTCATAAAGATGAGAATGTAAAATGCTATGATATTGCTTCTTATCTTTAAATGAAATCCTAATTTGACTCCAGCACAAGGAAAGGGAATGAATATGGTATATTTTCCCATGTGAGCTGTCAGAATGATAAAACTTAATGTACTCTAAATCAGCTTTCCACGGACAGCTGGTTCATCATCATTAGTGTGTATATCCTTATTAATATCCAGGCCACTGAACTATGTAAGAACTAGATTGTTGCTCTTTGAAATTTAACACTACTCCAATCAAAGGTCTATACAGTAATATCATGTTATAACGAACAAAGAAATACTGTTTGTCTTTACTGGTTTCTTCTACTAGGGAAAATATTTTGTTACACCATTACGCTTTAAAAATATTCTAAATATTTCTTAATAGCATAGAGTATGCCTATTTAGAAGCCTGCAGATCTGTGTATTTCTTATTCATCGAGTCCATGAGGAACTCAACATGCTGTTTGATCTGGAACGCTTTCTCAGCTGGTGAAGTGGCCTGCCGTAGAGCAGAGGTCCTTTTATTTTCAAGTAAACTATATTAAAATGACTAACCATAGGTTTGAGTTTCTATCTAGGAGTTTAGTCATGTTTCTTGTGGTCCTTATTAGACTATATTCGGAAGTTTAAAAAATCATGTGAAAGGAGCTTAAGTGATCAATTCCAACATTCAAAACAAATCTGGAAATTAAAGCAAAGACAATTAAATGAATTACTGAAGGATACAAAGCAGAGCTAGGACAAGAATTTAGACCAAAGGCTCAGGACCCTCCCTAATACCATAGTGGATTCAGGAACATGAAAACCTTTTCTGATGGCTCTTACCAACATGCCCATATGATATCCCCAATATCAGTATAAAATTTCTGGCATCTGGACTATAAAATCAAAGGGATATTTCTCATCCAAATGCTTTTTCAGTCTTACTTCATATTCTTGGGTTACAGAGCGATATGCTTTTCAACCTTTAAAGATACCCAAATGCTGGACTCTATTCACTTGAATCTCTGCTGTCAAATCAGGATCTCTTTCTTGAGTTCATCTCATTATTGCAATATCTGAATTTAAGGAGCAAGGAATAAATTGAACCCATAACATTATAGCTTTTTCTAACTACCTCCCAAAGTAATGATCTGTTTTCAGAGTTACTGGAGTTTCATCTAATGTTTTAGCATAGCTTATGAGTGCCCTCCAACCTTCCTCCCTGCTGAGGCTATTTTCCTATTAACTCAACCTAATACCGCCCAACCCTCTCCACAGCTGTGTCTGTGTTTTCAAGTTCTTTATTTCAGCAGCCCAATTCAGATTCCCAATTTTTGTGCCACATACATGCTCCCATCATTTTTATAATAAAATCAAATAAAAACTTTATGTTAAAGAAAACCATATTTACAATAACTTAAACACAATGGATTTCTCACATGATAGTCAAAACTGGTTGGTTGGGGTTGTCAAAGTAAAAATTGCACCAAAGTTTAATAATGGTGAAGAAAACTTGTTCAAGACTATTGCAATAGAGAGAAAGACTAAACTCAACTCCACGGGAACAAATGGTGGGAAAGTTCTTCAGCACTAAGCTTAGCTGGTGAAAAGTATTTGAAGATGCTGGGGGGAGGCTGACCAATGGGATGTGTTGAGCATTTTGAGTTATTCCTGAGTTGGCAAATGATTTTCTCTGAGATTAGACTATCTGTGTTTGCTAATAGGTCACCCAATGAAATTAGGCTTCCACTTTCCCACAGAGACTGGGAGATGGGAGTGTTATTTTCCATCTTTATATTTCAAACATATGGTTCCCAGATCCTTGAGAAAGATATTTCCTGAGTAATAAAACTGGAAGGAGTCTGGGTGCAGATTTACATACATTTCAAAGGAGCAAAGAAAGAATTGACACAGCTTCCAAGATCAAGCTTCATTACCACCTGAAGGGGAAAGAGCAGAGAGAATGGCACATGCCAGGATTCCTTTGCCAGAATGGTGCAGGGCACTTTGGCTCACAATGCGCTCACAGCAACTGCACTATGTGACTCTTTTATCTTGAAAGACAGCTAGCAAGACTGTGGTGTTGCTCTGATATGAGGAAAGAGGGAACATAGATTTTGGTGAATAGCAGCAGTTTTTTACACACCTGACTGTTTACCAGGATCATGACAAATCAATAACTAGATATGATGCCGGGGTTCTTGTTCACGAAGCCAAAGAATGAGCTTCATAAACACCCAAGGTAGGAGAGCAAGGTACAGGCTTTTATTTAGAGATAAAGTGAAAGGACAGAGCTCCTGGCTCATGTCAGGAGGGTACAAGAGAGCCCAGTGTGGTGCGTTGTCTAGGGGTTTTATAGGCAAATGAGGATTTTTCAAGAATATGAAAAAAAAGGCTTAGGGGTGTGGACTTGTACCACCTGCCCTGCCCTCAAGGTGGGCTGGGTTGTTCTCTGCCTGCTAGGGTTGTTTACAGTACAGTCACAGGTTAAGCTGTGATACCCTTCCCTATTTGTGAAACACTCAAGCATTCTAGGCCAAGTTGCTCCTGGCCTTTTGACCTGTAACTGACCTCATAGAAGATGTCTATATTCTTAGTCTGATATCTTGATCCTAGAGAATTAGTGTGACCTTGACTTTGCATAATGCTTAACACAGAGTTTCAAAAGGGACTTCTTTGCCCATTGTTATATTGCTGACTGTAAATATCCCGCCCTGCTTTTTCCGGAGGCCCTCACCCTACTCTGACTACACCCATGGTCCCTGTCTCAGATATATGATATTATTTAAATACTGTGACAACGACCTGAGAAGAGTTAATTAGTAAGTTGTTCAAGGTTAGCTCATGTAATCAATAGCAGAATAAAGATCCCAATTAGAGCTTTATGACTAAATAGTTCATGACCTTCACAACTATATACACACACACACACTCACACACACATGCAGAGAAACAAAGAAAAGCTGAGAATGTCTATGTGTGGAGATATATGGAGAGTGAAAGAGAGAGAGAAAAGTTTTCCATTTGATTGTTTGTTCCTCATAGTAAATGCCCATATGGTATAATATGAATGACATTACTATTGATTTCATATTTTATTATAGTTTTCCTTCAATTTTTCCCCAACACAGTTCTACCTTCTTAAATGCTTTTCTCCCTATCCCCCTTCCCATTATCTCGATATTTAGTTTCAGATTACTCCAACTTTATTTCAATACTATCATTTTAGTACATTTTTCAACTCAAAGTAATAAATCTTCAGCAAACTAGGCATTCTATGCAAAAGACAAAAGGGATATAATTTTTGGAACATGAATTCCAAGCTTGCATATTTAATCTGTTTTATTCAAAAGACTTTCATCACTGAAAAATAGTAGAGGAGGACATAGAAAAGGACAGAAGGAAAAGAAAAAGGGTGAAATATTAAAAAAGCCAGGGCAAAAAGCAATCAAGAAGGCAGAATGAAAGAAAAAAAAAGAAGTTATGAGTTAGATGAAGAGAATTCAAAAAAGGAAGAAACAGTTCCATTTGGACTATGCTGTAAATCTCTAGTAAATTAAAAATTTGAAAATGAAAAAGTTCAATGTTTTGAGGATTGTTTAACCTTATAAACAAAGATGAAAGATGCTGAATTACTCTGAAGAGAGAAAGAGACACACTTTCCAGTTTTTCCCTGTTGAACTTCGCTTTGGTCATATTTTATGTAGTAGACTGAGGTCCAGCAATCAAAGTGTACAGGCCCTTTCTAAACTGAGTAAGGCTGTGCTGTATAATTCAAGATAAGGTACGTTTTTATGTCAAACCACAACTATTGCTCAATTTTGCTGTGTCTGGGGTTAATTTTACATATGGCTTGGAGATACTTGAGCTCAAGTGATAAGGATAAACACAAGAAGCTGTTGTTAATTTAAACCACAGGCTGTAACTATCGATTGATCTATCTATACAATACACACACACACACACACACACACACACACACACACACACACTTGCTCAGTTATTTTTAGTTCTAATTCCTGCTACAGAATGTAAGTTTGTTTTTGGCAATAATGTGAATTTATCTTTACAGAATCCCATGCAGAAGAACACTATGAAAGTATGTTTCAAGGTCAACCTAAAAAGTAGTATCAATGAAATATCAATAAAGATAATTGCAGTATGAAAATACTTCACATAGAAATTATGACTCAGATTTTGTAAATATGTGCGTGCACTCATGCAAAAGTAAGTATTGATGAAGCCCTGTGCTAGATGATGAAGGAACAGTGGAGGCCAAAACGGACCAAATCTTTACGGAGTTTTTATTCTAGTCCACATATAATTATATTCCTATGCTTTAAAAAATACACATCTATTTAAGAGAAATAATATTAAGTTTGGTTATTTATCATGTATGTATACTTTGTGTCTTATAAGAACCTACTGCAGTGAAAATGGTGAGAAAATAACCAACTGGGATAAAAAAACAGGAAAGACAGCAAAGGAGTTTAAATCTCAACTGTGTTTTCCGAAAGGATGGAAGAGTGGTATTTGAATGAAGTAAAAACAAATGTGTTTTCCATATCAGGGGTGAAACATGGGGGCCTTATGGGGGGGCAGGGGTTGGAAAATGTTCCTGTAGAATCCCTGAAGGACTCAGTGCTTAGAGGAACTAGGTAGTGTAGAAGGCAGAAGGAAAGAGCGACACTGAAAATAAGTGGCTCCTTGGAAGTTTATAAACAGGGACCTTTGATCGCCAATGTCCTCCGTTCTCCCCTCTGCCTCCCACAGAGAGGAGCTTTATTCTTTGGAGAAATTGGAGCAGTGATGTTTTCATCCTATGGGCATGGGGCCTGGTAGAAGGCAGAGGGAAACTAATGGTGAAAATAGGAGGAATAGGTGGATATCTACAAGCAGGACTATGGGATATTCACTCTGTCCTGTTTTTGCTTCTCAGAGAAAACATGGCTATAAAGGGCTCACCCATTTCCCTAGGGGAGTAAAGCTTTTCTGATGAATCTTAATTGCTCAGTGAAAAGACCTATAGCATTTGTGGGTGTCCCAGTTTTCCAGGATTGCTCACTGTCGAGGTGTGGATAGGAATCAGGATAAGGCTCTCCTCTTACATTCTGCTATACTTAATTTCATAATGAAGATGTTGGGCTAGATATCTTTCAGGTCTTATACTTTATATTCTGTTTTCTGAATAGAGAGTGAGCATACAGAGACATTATGCATGAAAAAAAACCTGAATTTAAGCACAAATGAAACAATTCTGTATTCTTCCTCAACTGGAAGCTATGAATTAAACTGGAATTCAAGATTTCAACTTTTATTACAGGCATTTACCTTTAGAATTGGAATAGAGAGGTATTTTCGAAGAAATAGTTTTGAAGTTGGAGGTGCCTGGTCTTTTTAAAAAACTGTCCATATTCAGAGTTCTGAAGCTCCATCATGAAGGTCTGTAGAATAGAGTGAAACTTAGCAAGCAGCTGCTCCTGATTCAAAATGCAAAGGAAAAGAGGGTATAAGATTAGAAAATATTCTGATTCCCTGACCAAATGTGGTTATATGTTTGGCTTAATTTTTTTTTCTTTTCTGGATATTTAAATGTTTCTCTGAACACTCTAATAAAATGCAAATGGTGTATTTCTTTTTTCATTAGTTTATTCTGTCTTCTACCCCTGAGGCATATAGTGTATTATTAGTTAAAAATATTTTGATTAAAGCAAGAAGCAATTTTCATAGAAAATTCCATACAGGTTGTCACTGGCAAAAATAGTTTGCCTTCCAAAATATTATGAACAATCTTCTCCTAGCTAGAGCATTTTTCCAGTTATGACAGAATGAGCGTAGTTTTTAGAACTTAAACTGACCCTTAATTTTTTCCAATTTTTTTGAGAATTAAGGAGAGGGAAATCTCTTGTATAATATATTGCTGTGAAAGAGAAGCTCTTAGTTTTAGCTTTTTGGTCATTTTAACTGGCACTCATTTTATTCACAGCTATCACACCCTCACAATCAGAACCTTGTCTAATGAGAAATTTTCTGGTTGACTCCATTACCTTGTCTGAGCAAATCACATAAATAAGCAGCTCATTTGAAAGCTTTCTTTATGAAGACTCTATGGCAAAAATTGTCATTCTGGTGTAAACAAACTCTCCTACATATGATGACTCAGATGTAGTCCTAGGTGACATGCTGTGTTCTTTACAGTTTCATTTTTAAAAAAGCCCCAATCTGGTTGATGGTTAACAACAGAATCCTTAATTGTTCTTCAGAGAAATATGAAATAGAAGATGTTTCTTTGATCTATCAAAACTTCTGTTTCTTATCAAGGCTGTAAATATAACCGCAGGTTCTTTTCAAAAGCTAATATAGAACTTCCATTTGTAAGAGACTTTAATTTATCACATTGCTACTAATTTATTAATTTCAAGTGTCAATAGGTAACAATTGAATAAAACTAGGGTCCAATTGTATTATTTGACTTATTTTTTATATATTTCTTCTTTCTAGAGCCTAATTTTATAAATAATGCATATTAAGCTTATAAAACCCATTTTAAGAGGTGATTTCTTTGCACGTTTAGCAACACATCATTCTTTACAATTTCTTTTTGTTGTAATCCATTTCCCCCTTGCTTTGTATACATGGTTAAAATTGAAATACACCATTTAGTCTCGACCCACTTTTAAAATTCTTCAAGAATCATTTTAAATAATCTATTCCATCTATCTTCCATCCAAATGTGATTTTCTTCAGAAATCTGTATACTCAGCTAAATTTAGATGGATTTTTTAATTAAAGTATCATTGCTTTACAATCTTATGTTAGTTTCAAATACACAATGCAATGGTTCAACAGTTACCCATATTATCAAATCCTCACCTCTTCCACTGCAGTCACTATCTATCAATGTAGTGAGATGTTACAGAATCATTAACTGTATTCTCTTTATTATACTACCATACCCATGACAAACCTATATTGTGAATGTGAATTATTTTGCCTCTTAATCCCCTGCCCCCCACCATCCCCAGACCCTCCCCTTGGTAAATACTAGTCCCTTCCAAGTGTCTATGAGTCTACTGCTACTTTGTTGCATCTGTTTTGCTTTGTTTTTATAGCCCATAAATAATTGACATCAATTTTATTTGTCTTTCTCTGCCTGGCTTATTTCACTGAGCATAATACCCTCTAGATTCATCTGTGTTGTTACAAATGGCAGGATTTCTTTTCTTTTTACGGCTGAATAATATTTCATTGTATATATGTACTACATCTTCTTTATCCTTTCATCTGTTGATGGACACTTAGGTTGCTTCCATATCTTGGCCACTGCAAATAGTGCAGCGATAAACATAGGGGTGCATATATCTTTTCCAATCTGGGATATTGTTTTCTTTGGGAAAATTCCTGGGAGTGAAATTACGGGGTAAAATAGTATTTTTATTTCTAATATTTTTGGGGAACCTCCATATTGCTTTCCAGAGCAGAAGGGTTCCTATTTCTCTGCATCCTTAACAGCATTGTAATTTCTTGTCTTTTGGATAGTGACCATCCTTAGTGGTGTGAGGTGATATTTCATTGTGGTTTTAATTTGCATTTCCCTGATGATTAGTGATGTGGAACATCTTTTTATGAATCACAAAAGGCCCCAAATAGCCAAAGCAATCCTGAGAAAAAGAACAAAGCTGGGGAGATTATGCTCCCTGACTTCAAGCTCTACTACAAAGCCACAGTAATCAAAACAATTTGGTACTGGCACAAGAAGAGACCCATAGATCAATGGAACAGAATAGAGAGCCCAGATAGAAATCCACACATATATATGCTCAATTAATAGATGATGAAGGAGCCATGAATATACAATGGGGAAAGGCAGGCTCTTTCTTCAGCAATTTGTGTTGGGACACAACTGGACAACTACATGTAAGAGAATGAAACTGGATTATTGTCTAACTCCATACACAAAAGTAAACTCGAAATGGATCAAAGACCTCAACTTAAGTCATGAGACCATAAAACTCTTAGAAGAAAACACAGGCAAAAATCTCTTGAACATAAACATGAGCAACTTTTTCCTGGACTAATCTCCTCAGGGAAGGGAAACAAAATAAAAAATGAACAGGTGGGACTACATCAAACTAAAAAGCTTCTATATAGCAAAGGACATCATCAACAGAACAAAAAGACACCCTTCTGTATGGGAGAATATATTCATAAATGACTGATCTGATAGGAGGTTACATCCAAAATATGTAAAGAACTCATATGTCTCAACACCCAAAAAACAAATAAGCCGATTAAAAAATGGGTGGAGGAGCTGAACAGACATTAGATGGATTTTTAAACATGGTTTAGGGAGTTACTTGAAGCAGACCTGAAACTTGGGCCAGCTAGGGTGATGGCAGACCTGGGATTGACTGATTTGTAATGTAACATGGACATCCTAGGGCTATTAGGAGTGTCTTGGTGAGGGGGAGGGGGAGGATGAGTTTCATAGCCAACAGTTCAAGGATAGTTAGTTGATAAGGGGAAATAAAACCCTGTGAAGATGGTGGTGAGGACATCTTAAAGAACATGGTTCTTCACTCTGATCAGGAGTATTAGTACAAGGATATGTAGTCACACAGGTTCCATTTATTTTAGATTTATGATAGGATTTTGAGAACTTGAATACACCCTTAAATATTATGAGTTAAATAGAATCCTCTTGTTAGTAATGCAGAAACATAATTTTTTAATTCAAGTGGAGGTAAGGAAGGAACCTATCTAATATAAATATATTTGGAATATGTCAGCTATTTATATTCACTTTACCTTTCTTTACATGATATAAGACACTTCGGTGACTTACCTTTATTCTTTCTTATAATCATTTCCTGTGTGTTTCCTTGCTTTCTTTACTTCCCTGTTTTATTTACTTTAGGTTTTTAAGTATAAATAAATGGTATTTGACTAGGTAAACCACTTTTGATTTGGTGGTAAAATTAAGTAAAGGGTAAATAAAGCTTAGGATCAATAGAACAGATGAGAATTAAAAAACTCCGTTTATTTTATGGGAACATCATAAATTAACACATTTGTATTTCATGAATGGCCCATGGTTTGTGATGATTATTATTACTTACTGTTCCTTGCAAATATTCTCAAATTTCTTTCCCCTTTCTTTCTCCAATTATCAACCCTGCATGAACCCAAACTTCCACCTTCTCTATGCTTACACCTGTGTTGATAAATCTTGTTGGAGGAAACACACACACACACACGCACACACACACACACACACACACATGCTGATATAACTATAAATTCATAGTCATCAATTTTGAAAAGGACTAAATTTCTCTATAAACTCATTTTCCTACCAAATCCTATTCTTTCATAACTTGTCAAAATTCTTTGTTTATATCTTTCTGTAATTCCAGCTGATCCTCTTTCCTTCATGGGAAAAAATAGAACCTCACATACATAAAGTCTCTTACCTGGCCATCACCAAATTATGTATCTCTAAGCACACTTGTGTCAATCTTTTCCCATAGTTTTAAAGAAGACTAAGTGTCCCTATTCTCATCAAAGGCTAATATATTCTCACTTTATTCTAACAAAATCCCCTTCCTCCTCTTCCTTCACAATTATCTTCATTATCCCATGTCATCTTTTTCCCTCGCAAATGAATGGTTGTCCTCACAGTCCATATATGCTCCAGTATCCACCAATTTAAAATCTACTTTCTTAACTGTGTATCCTTTCTTCATCTATTTCCCACTTTTTATTAAAAAGAGTTTGTACCTGTTGTCTCCTCTTCTTCAAATGCCCTATACCCTGTCTCCGTTTAGCATGACCTCCAGCCCCTTTTCTAATCTTTCATTGACAGAGTCATTAAAAACCCCATGTTGCCAAAATCAACAGATTACCACAAATTTAGTGGCTGAAATGACAGAAATTCATTTTCTTCCAGTTCTGAAGGTAGAAATCCAAAATGAGTTTTACAGGATGAAAATCAAAATGTCATCAGTCCTTCTTCCAGGGACTCTAGAGAAGAATCCATTCCTTGCCTTGTCTGTCTTTTAGGGGCTTGTCTCATTTGCTGAGCATGCTTCCACATTACATTCCTTTTTCTCCCTCTGCTTCCATCAGCACATTACCTTTTACTCTCTGTGTCCTCTTGTGTCCTTCTTATGGGGATCATTGTGATTACCTCGGGCCCACCTGGATAATCCAGGATAAAGTTGCATTTGAAGAACCTTAATTTAATCATCTGCAAAATCCCTTTTGCCATATAAAGTAGCAATTAGAGGTTCACAGGTCTAGCATGTGATGTACTTGGGCGATCATTATTCAGCCTATTACAATTCCTGGTAAGAGTGCACTTTTCCTTTAAGCGGTGGTATGGAAATTCAAGATCTTTTTCTTTTTTGCCTCTGTCACCTTAAACATAAATATTCCAAAGTTGCCACCCCTTCTTGCATCAAATAGGGAGGAAAAAGATCTTACAGGCCCACAAATGCAAAGTTTTGAGGGGTGAGGCCTACAAATGGCAGTTATTACCTCATTTCACACTCTATTGATTAGAAATGTTTTATAAATCCAAAAATAACTGAAAAGTCAAAAGAAAGACACAAATGAGAAATAGAGTCTAGCTTTGGGCCTAGATCTGGAGGGGGACCTGGGAGTCTGAAGGTGAGGGGAGAGGTCTGGCCTGCAGCTAGAAGCCTGAGAGTTGTGAACTAATGATATTATAGTAGAGTCAATTATCAGGGAGAACATGTACAATAAAGACAGGAAGGTTCGGGACAAATCTCAAGAATAACAAAAATCAAGAACAGGACCATTAAATGTTTTCTGAGTGGGGCCAGACAGTAAATATTTTAAAAACTTTCAGGCCATACAGTGTCTTGTGTAACTACTCAACTGTGCCATTGTAGCATGAAAACAGCCATAGACGATATGTTAACACACAAGCAAAGCTATTTATTTTTGAAAATAAAACTTTATTTACAAAAGGAAGCCAGATTAGCCCAGGGAACATAGTTGCCACAGCTCTTTCTCAAGAGGATGAGAAAGAAGCAGCAGAATTGGTAAAGAAGAATGAGAAAGAAAAACCAGATTACTAGATACATTTAAATTTTGTTTTTATCCTCTTTTACAAATCCTTTTTTATCTTTTCCATTAAACAAACAAAAATTACAATATCCATTTAGACATACCTCATATTTTAACTTGAGTTAACAAAATATCCTCTTTAACTTGTTGTCAGCTCCCAGAATTTCTTGCAAAAAATGTAGAAAATGATACATTTTACAAGATTTTAAGTTGTTATTTATCACTTACCAATGCAGAGCCAGATGGCCTATCCAGCAGCTCAATCTTTCTGGCGAATTCTGTGCGCAGTGTCCTGCCCCCAGATCCAATCCGCATACATAAATCATTGACAGTGTTGCAAACATGTATTGTTCTTTCCGTGCACACGTGCCGTCATCATCGCTTCTGTGAGGAAATGCAATGGAGAGTGACATGACCTGGGTTCCCACATGTGAGCTTTATGCCTCCTTTAGGACTTTGGAGTTCAGGCATTTTCTCAATTTATCATTGGTTCCTCTTGTTTTCCAATGGTTACTAATGCTTTACTCTCAAAGTACACATCCTCATTTCATTCATTCCTTTTTACTTCTTTCCCTAACTAAACATTACCTAACTAGTATAAAGGATTACTGTACACATTTTAAATCTATTATTTGATTCATTTTCAGATAGACAGAAATATATGTAAATTTCATAGGGTTTATGCTAGCATATTTTCTGAGCCTTTACATATCAGTCAATATAATTCCAGTACATTCACAGAAAAAAATGATAGCTTTTGCCATACTCCTCTCTCTGTTAAGCATCTGCCAATTATTGCTTTTTTTTACTTTCTAAATTTTTTATTAAGGTGTTATTAATATACACTCTTATGAAGGTTTCACATAAAAAAACAATGTGGTTACTACATTTACCCATATTATCAAGTCTCCACACATACCCCAGTGCAGTCACTGTCCATCAGTGTAGTAAGATGCCCAGATGCATTATTTGTCTTCTCTGTGCTACACTGTTCTCTCCATGATCACCCAAACCATGGATACTAAACATAATAGGCCTCAATCCCCTTCTCCCTCCCTCCCCATCCACCCTCCCACACCACCCCTCCCCTTTGGTAACCACTAGTTCCTTCTTGGAGTCTCTGAGTCTGCTGCTATATTGTTCCTTCAGTTTTGCTTCGTTGTTCTACTCCAAAAATGAGGAAAATCATTTGGCACTTGTCTTTCTCCACCTGGCTTATTTCACTGAGCATAATATCCTCCAGCTACATCGATGTTGTTGCAAATGGTAGGATTTGTTTCTTTCTTATGGCCGAATAGTATTCCATTGTGTATATGTACTACTTCTTTATCCATTCATCGACTGATGGACACTTAGGTTGCTTCCATATATCGGCTATTATAAAAAGTGCTGCAATAAACATAGGGGTACATATGTCTTTTTGACTCTGAGAAGTTGTATTCTTTGGGTAGATTCCAAGGAGTAGGATTCCAGGGTCAAATGGTATTTCCATTTTTAGTTTTTGAGGAACCTCCATATTGCTTTCTGTAATGGTTGAACTAGCTTACATTCCCACCAGCAGTGTAGGAGGGTTCCCCTTTCCCGCATCCTCGCCAGAATTTGTTGTTTTTAGTGTTTTGGATGGTGGCCATCCTTACTGGTGTGAGGTGATATCTCATTGTGGTTTTAATTTGCATTTCCCTAATGATTAGTGATGTGGAGCATCTTTTCATGTGTCTGTTGGCCATCTGAATTTCTTCTTTGGAGAACTGTCTCTTCATATCCTCTGTCCATTTCTTGATAGGGTTATTGCTTCTTGGGTGTTGAGGTGTATGAGTTCTTTATATAATTTGGATGTTAATCACTTGTCAGATATGTCATTTACAAATACATTCTCCCATACTGTAGGGTGCCTTTTTGTTCTGTTGATGGTGTACTTTGCTGTACAGAAACTTTTTAGTTTGATATAGTCCCATGAGTTTATTTTTGCTTATGTTTCCCTTGCTCGAGGAGATGAATTCAGGAAGAAGTTGCTAATGCTTATATTCAGGAGATTTTTGCCTATATTGTCCTCTAAGAGTTTTATGGTTTCATGACTTACATTCAGGTCTTTGATCCATTTCGAGTTTACTTTTGTGTATGGGGTTAAAGAATAATCCAGTTTCATTCTCTGGCATGTAGCTGTCCAGTTTGGCCAATACCAGTTGAAGAGGCTGTCATTTCCCCATTTTATGTCCATGGCTCCTTAATCATATATTAATTGATCGCATATGCTTGGGTTTATATCAGGGCTCTCTAGTCTGTTCCATTGGTCTATGGGTCTGTTCTTGTGCCAGTATCAAATTGTCTTGATTACTGTGGCTTTGTAGTAGAGCTTGAAGTTGGGGAGCATAATCCCCCCAGCTTTATTCTTCCTTCTCAGGATTGCTTTGGCTATCTGAGGGGTCTTTTGTGGTTCCATATGAATTTTAGAATGATTTTCTCTAGTTCATTGAAGAATGCTGTTGTTATTTTGATAGGAATTGCATGGAATCTTTAGTTTGCTTTAGTCAGGATGGCCATTTTGACAATATTCTTCCTATCCAAGAGCAAGGATGTGTTTCCATTTATTGGTATCTTTAATTTCTCTTTAGAGTGTCTTGTAGTTTTCAGAGTATAGGTATTTTCCTTCCTTGGTTAGGTTTATTTCTAGGTATTTTATTCTTTTTGATGAGACTGTGAATGTAATTGTTTTCCTGATTTCTCTCTCTACTGGTTCATTGTTAGTGTATAGGAATGCAACACATTTCTGTGTATTAATTTTGTATCCCACAACTTTGCTGAATTCAGATATTAGATATAGTAGTTTTAGAGTGAATTCTTTAGGTTTTTTTATGTACAATATCATGTCATCTGCAAACAGGGACAGTTTAACTTCTTCCTTGCCAATCTGGATGCCTTTTATTTCTTTGTGTTTGATTGCCATGGCTGGGACCTCCAGTACTATGTTGAATAGAAGTGGGGAGAGTGGGCATCCTTGTCTTGTTCCTGATCTTGAAGGAAAAGCTTTCAGCTTCTCACTGTTAAGTATAATGTTGGCTGTGGGTTGTCATATATGGCCTTTATTATGTTGAGATACTTGCCCTCTATACCCATTTTGTTGAGAATTTTTATAATGAGTGGATGCTAAATTTTGTCAAATGCTGTTTCAGCATCTCTGGAGATGATCATGTGTTTTTTGTCCTTCTTTTTGTTGATGTGGTGGACAATGTTGATGAATTTTTAAATGTTGTACCATCCTTGCATCCCTGGGATGAATCCTATTTGGTCATGATGGATGATCTTTTTGATGTATTTTTGAATTAGGTTTGCTAATATTTTGTTGAGTATTTTTGCATCTATGTTCATCAGGGATATTAGTCTGTAATTTTCTTTTTTAGTGGTGTCTTTGCCTGGTTTTGGTATTAGTGTGATGCTGGCCTCATTGAATGAGATTGGAAGTATTCCCTCTTCTTCTACTCTTTGGAAAACTTTAAGGAGGAAGTGTATTAGGTTCACTAAATGTTTGATAAAATTTAGTGGTGAAGCCATCTGATCCCAGGGTTTTGTTCTTAGTTAGGTTTTGATTACCCGTTAAATTCCGTTGCTGGTAATTAGTCTGTTCATATTTTCTGTTTCTTCCTGGGTGAACCTTGGAAGGTTGTATTTTTCTAGAAAGTTTTCCATTTCTTCTAGGTTATCCATTATGTTAGTGTATAATTTTTCATAGTATTCTCTAATAATTTGTATTTCTGTGGTGTCCATAGTGATTTTTCCTTTCTCATTTCTGATTCTGTTTATGTGAGTAGACTCTTTTTTACTTGATAAGTCGGTAGGGGTTTATCGATTTTGTTTATTTTCTCAAAGAACCAGCTCTTGCTTTCATTGATTCTTTCTTTTGTTTTATTCTTCTCAACATAATTTATTTCTCTTATAATCTTTATTATGTCCCTCCTTCTACTGACTTTGGGCCTAATTTGTTCTTTTTTTTCTAGTTTCTTTAACTGTTAGTTTTGTGTACTCATATGGGATTGTTCTTCTTTCGTGAGGTGGGCCTGTATTGCAATGTACTTTCCTCTTAGCATGGCCTGGCTGTGTCCCACAGATTTTGTAGTGTTCAATTATTGTTGTCATTTGTCTCCACGTATTGCTTCATCTCTGCTTTGTTTTCTTTTTTTTTTCCATGCAATAGATTTTAATTGCTGAAAGTGAGAGTGGCTTTCTCTAGGTGGAGAGCAGCAGCTCTTGGGTGAGGAAGTACGTTTTAAGGTGTAGGGGTAACGTGTGTTGTGCTATGGGGACGTTGGTGATTGGATCTTAAGGGGTTGTGTGACCATCTGGCCATTGGTGATTGGATCTTAAGTGGTGGTGCATCTTAGCACACCAGAATTTGCATTCATTCACATCTTTTTCTTTTCTTAACAGCGGCCTCTACAGAACTGGGCATAGAATCTCATTCTGTATCTACTTCCTGCTGGAAAGGGGCACAGATCCTTGGGTTGGAGAGGCTTTTGCTGTAGAGTTGGAAGGGTGGGTATCTTGAGATGATTCGTGATGTCCTCATGGCTGGTCTTGATATTCTTCATGAGAAGGCCTTGATAGTTCTGGAGGAGTAAAAATTGGAGGCCGGTGTTGGGCAGAAGATTGAGCGACTGGGGAGATGGAAGGTGGATTCGTGGAGGAGGATTGGGGAGTGAGGGCTCCTAAGGCAGCTCAAATTCCTGGAGGCAGAGCAAGGTCAAAGGGAGAGCTTTCATCCAGTCATGGCACCACTGAAAGGGTATCTCGCCACAACCCTCCCTACCCTGAAATAACTCAGGGAGGCACTCACCCATGCAAGAGATTTTAATGGCTGAAAGAGAGTGGCTGTCTCTAGGCAGAGAGCAGCTTTGATCTCAGTTTTTATTTGGTCATTGATCCATTGGTTATTTAAGAGCATGTTGTGAAGCCTCCATGGGTTTGTGGGATTTTTCATTTTCTTTGCATAATTTATTTCTAGTTTCATACCTTTGTGGTCTGAGAAAATGGTTGGTACAATTTCAATCTTTTTGAATTTATCAGGGCTGTTTTTGTGGCCTAGTATATGATCTATTCTTGAAAATGTTCCGTGTACATTTGAGAATGTGTATTCTGCTGCTTTTGGATGTAGAGTTCTGTAGATGTCTGTTAGGTCCATCTGTTCTAATGTGTTGTTCAGTGCCTCTGTCTCCTTACTTATTTTCTGTCTGGTTGATCTGTCCTTCAGAGTTAGTGGAGTGTTGAGGTCTCCTAGAATGAATGCATTGCATTCTATTTCCCCCTTAAATTCTGATAGTATTTGTTTTACATATGTACGTGCTCTTGGGTTGGATGCATAGATATTTATAATGGTTATATCTTCTTGTTGGATTGACCCTTTATCATTATGTAATGTCCTTCTTTGTCTCTTATGCCTTTCTTTGTTTTGAAGTCTATTTTGTCTGATATAAGTACTGCAACTCCTGCTTTTCTCTCCCTATTATTTGCATGAAATATCTTTTTCCATCCCTTCACTTTTAGTCTGTGTATGTCTTTGGGTTTAAATGAGTCTCTTGTAGGCAGCATATAGATGGGTCTTGTTTTTTTAATCATTCAGTGACTCTATGTCTTTTGATTGGTGCATTCAGACCATTTACATTTAGAGTGGTTATCAATAGGTATGTACTTATTGCCAATGCAGGCTTTAGATTCGTGGTTACCAAAGGTTCAAGGTTAACTTCCTTACTGTCTAAGAGTCTAACTTAACTCACTTAATATACTATTACGAACACAATCTAAAGGTTATTTTTTTCTCCTCCTTTTTCTTCCTCCTCCTTTCTTTATATATTAGGTATCATATTCTGTACTCTTCATCTATCCCTTGATTGACTTTGGGGATAGTTAATTTAATTTTGGATTTGCATAGTAATTAGCTGTTCTACTTTATTTACTGTGGTTTTATTACTTCTGGTGACAGCTATTAAACCTTAGGAACACTTCCATCTATAGCAGTCCCTCCAAAATACCCTGTAGAGATGGTTTGTGGGAGGTAAGTTCTCTCTGCTTTTACTTATCTGGAAATTGTTTAATCCCTCCTTCAAAGTTAAATGATAATCTTGCCGGATAAAATATTCTTGATTCAAGGCCCTTCTGCTTCATTGAATTAAATACATCATGCCACTCCCTTCTGGCCTGTAAGGTTTCTGCTGAGAAGTCTGATGATAGCCTGATGGGCTTTCCTTTGTATGTAATCTTACTTCTCTCTCTGGCTGCTTTTAATAGTCCATATCCTTCAACTATGCCATTTTAATTACTATATGTCTTGGTGTTGTCTTCCTTGGGTCCCTTGTGTTGGGAGTCTGTGCATCTCCATGGCCTGAGAGACTATCTCTGGGGGAATTTTTCAGGAATTACCTCCTCAAAGATACTTTCTATCCCTTTTTCTCTCTCTTCTTCTTCTGGTACCCCTGTAATGTGAATATTGTTCCATTTGGATTGGTCATACAGTCCTCTCAATATTCTTTCATTCTTAGAGAGCCTTTTTTCTCTCTGTGCCTCAGCTTCTTTGTATTCCTCTTCCATAGTTTCTATTTCATTTATGGTCTCTCCCACCATATATTATCTGCTTTTAATACCCTCATTGTGCTCTTCAAAGATTGCATCTCGGACTGGAATTCATTCCTGAGTTCTTGAATATCTTTCCATACTACACAAGCATGTTAATAATTTTTATTTTGAACTCCCTTTCAGGAAGATTCATGAAGTCGATGTCATTTAAATCTTTCTCAGGAGTTGTACTTTCTCGTAATTTTACTTTGAACTAGGTTCCTTTTGCATTTCATATTTGTATATGGTGCCCTCTAGTGCCCAGAAGCTCTCCTTTATGGAGCTGCTCAGCCCCTGAAGCAATATCAGGGGTTGCAAGGGAGTGGTATTGGTGCCTGGCTGTTGGAAAGAGCTGTTTGCTGCTTTCTGGCTGCTATGCCTGACTCCACTGCCTGAACCAGTGGGATGAGGACACAGGTATACTCCTCTATGCTTTGCGTTTGTAGTTGCTGTAGACAGATCTTCCCTCTGGCTGGCCTAATGCCAGGGTAGGGTTTGCCGGTTTGCAAACCAGGTGGGGCTGGCCAGGAGAAAGGTGCAGTAGGCTGCATGTCACAGAGGGTTCCTTGGGCTGTGTAGGCAGCCATGGAGCTGGAGAACCTGTAGATCATGGAGAATTTTGTCTACCTGTCCTTTCTCCTGAGCAGTAAGCTTTGTGCAGTCCTTGCCCTTTAGCAGCCCTCTTGCTAAGGGCTTCCTTGTTAGGAAGTCTCTCAGACTGCCTGCCTTTCTTTTGTCCCAGGGCAGCCAGATATGGATCCCTGCTTTCCACAAGTGTGTGGAATCTCAATCTCTCCAAGAATTCTACCTGTCTTAGCTTTCCAACCCCCTAATCAAGAGAATACCATGCAAGCAACCTGAAATGTAGGTTTGTGCTCCCAGAGCAGATATCTGGATTAGGTATTCAGCCGTCCCAGGCCTCCACTCCCTCCCCACTTTGTTTCTCTTCCTCCCACCAGTGAGCTGGTGTGGGGGTAGGGCTTGGGTCCCGCTGGTCAATGGCTTTGGTACGTTACCCTGTTCCATGAGTTCTGTTCTTTTCTCCAGGTATATGAAGTCTGGGGCAGTCCTATTTCCTGTTGCTCTTTTAGGAGTAGTTGTATTAATTATATTTTCATATTATATGCGGTTTTAAGAGGAAGCCTCTGTCTCACCTCTCACGCCACCATCTTTAACTCTCCCATAACATCCAATTATTGCTTTTATTAAAAAATATTTTTGGATGTCGAGTTAGATATTTAAATCCTTATTTTAATTCCTTTGTAAATAGCCCATGTTTTTTCTCCTTGGACGTTGTAGAAATTTACTCTTTATACATGTAACAAAAAAAAATTACCATCTTTTTTTCAGGTCAGTGAAGTTTTTCCTTATTATGATTATTTTCATTTACGTTTCTATTTTATTTCTTATAAAATGCCTATTTTGTTCCATCATTTTAAGTTCATGTTCCATTTACTCTGTATGACTTACTGTATTTTCATAGTGAGATGCAATTTCTTTAAAATTTCAATAGGCAGACTAAAATCTTAAAAATATTAGTTTCTTTTCAATATCAGCTCTTTTCAGTCAGCTTCCTTTTCATCTCAGTTTATATACCAGTCTGTTACTTTCCATTCATATTTCAATTTATGTTTCTCACAATCCAACTTTTTATTTTATGTTTTTAATAACATATACAAATTATTTCAATTTTTTGTTTAGGTTTCAGTATTTAAATATTTAAAAAGATTTTCCTGTAACATATATAGGATTGCAGAAATTTTTTCATGCTCCCCCTTTTGTCTGCTCCTTCGTCACCTTTGAATGTATCTTCACTCTTTGAGTGTTAATATTTTTCAGATTTTAAGTTGGATTTCAGGTTTATATGTAAACCCCTGTTTCAGTCAGAGTAAAGACTACACTGTTAAAACAGAGACCCCAAATATAATTACTTAAATAAGATTGAAGTTTAGTTCTTCTCACTTGACAATATGGAAATTAGTTATTCAGGATGACAGGGGGCTCTGCCTGAGAACATTTAGAAACCCAGGTTCCTAATCTTTTCATCTCAAGGAATGTTTTCTTTATTTGTCAAGCCGAAATTGGGCCCCCACCATATCATCACATTTCAGAAAAAATGGGAGAGAGAGGAAGTAAAGGTCAAGTACTTTACTTTTAAACTAGTTACTCAGAAGTTATAAGCATCATTTCCACTCACATATCATTGTTGAGAACTTCATTGCATCACCACCATTAGCTGGAAGAGAAGCTGGGTAATGTCCTTAGACAGATAAAAGTATGCTCTATACTATTACTATGTTAATATGCTATTAACCTTATTACTATGGACAAAGGAGAAATGGAATTGGATGCAAAATGGCCCCAAACTCTAATGATTCTGTTGATAATTCAAGAGTTTTTCTAGCTATTCTATACCAGTGGTCATTCTATTTTTCTTGGACCACTAGGGTAAATGTTTCCCTAAGCTCTGCCTACCTCTTTCTAAAGTTTTTGTTGACTTCACATCTCAGAATATAATGTCCTAATTTCTGTCACCTTTTACCATGCCTTGTCTTATTGTAGTCCCTGAATGTTCATAAAATGGAAGGGCTGACAGAGTGAAATTTTCTTGAACCCATTCAAAGAATAATTGAAGAATTTGCAGCAGGGATAATGGGAGGTGGTAAATGGGAGTACAGAGACATCAGCTTCTGTGTATCGAAAGACAGAAAAGTGACATTATGCAAAATGGCTAAGATATTGCAGGTCAGATTAAAAAAAAGCTTTGCCTCCTTTCTGCTAGAGGTGAAAACATGTTATTGGAATCACTGGGAAAAATAAGGAACAGGATCAAACTTAAGAACTTAGTGTTCAAAAAGGGAAGTATTTTCTTACCCCACACCTTAACAGTCATTCAGTAATTATTATTCTCAGTGCTATGAGGACACCTAACTGCAGTGAGGCCCTTGAGTTGTTATGGCTATTGTTGGTAGTTAATTTATTCTCCCAAAAGGTGGTTTACAGAGAGGAGATTGTGCTAAACTTATCAATATACATGGAAAAGGGAACATATTTGAAATTAAAAAAAATGACAAAAATTTCTGTGTATCTTGTGTTTAGAGAAATAGTCTTGAGTTTTACAATATTATTATATTGCTATGCTAAGCAGTGTGGGAGATGCAAAGTTACATCAAGTGTGGCAGTAGAGGGACTAATGTTGGTTCTCTTCACAAACATGCCAGCATATGTATAATGGTATAAAAGACATTCCATCTGCAAAGTAATTTCCTATGAAGAGCTAGCACAAATAATTCCAATAGTACTTTTATTTAAAAAATAATATTTCAAAACGTTTGGAAGCATAAAACAATTATTTCAGGACAACTCACCCTTCCTTTTTGTTGTTGACAGCAGATTTAATTTTGGTGAATTGCCAAAACCATTCCTTCCAAGTTTATTAAGTATGAGCACATTTACTAGTACCAGTATTGATACTAATACTATTCCACTGTATAAATATACTCGTTTGGTTTTCCATTTATTGGTTGGTGGGCACACGGTATGGTTCCAGTTTATGGATATTATAATTCTCTTGGGTAATTACCTCAGAGTGGAATGGATGCATTATATGGTAGTCCTATAACTCGACTTTTGAGGAAACTGTTAAACTCTTCTAAAATTTTACATGTATTCCAGCAGTGTAGGAGAGTTTGAGGCCCTCAATAACTTAACCAATACTTGAAATAGTCAATGTTATTCATTTTAAACACCCTAATAGATGTATAGCAATAGCTCATTGTGGTTTTAATTTGCACTTCTCTCATGTCTACTAATATTGAGAATCTTTTCTATGTTATTATTTGTTCTCTGTATATCTTCTTTCACAGAATGTCTGTTCACATTTTTCCCCCCATTGGGGTGTTTGTTTTCTTATTCTTGAATTTTGAGTTCTTGAGGTAATCTAATCTTAATCAAAGATGTCATCTGCAAATATTTTATCACTGTTTTTGCATGTCTTCTCATATTCTTTACACTGTCTTCTTAAGAGCAGAAGTTTTGATAAAGTCTAATTTATAAATTTGTTTTTTTATGGGTTGAGTTTTTGTGTGATACCTGAGGAATTTTGCCTAATCTAAGTAGACAAATGTTTCTACAATGTTTTCTTCTAGAAGATTTAGAGTTTTAGTTTATTTAGGTATAAAAGTCATTGTCAGCTAATTTTTGTATTTAGTGTGAATTATGGATTACAATACCTTTTTTGAATATAGAAATGTAGTTTTCCTAGCACTATTTGTTGAAAATACTATCCTTTATTCTCTGTGTTATCTTTGCAACTTGATCAAAAATCAGTTTCCATTTGTGTGTGGATCTATTAATCCATTTTTCCATCTCTACAAAAACACAACATTGTCTTTGCTCTTTAAAAAAAATTGTTTTGTTTTTTTCTTGGCTATTTTTTGCCTATTCTAGGTTCTTTGCATTTCCTTATGATTTTAGTTTCAGTTTGTCAGTTCCTACAAAAATATCAGCTGATATTTGGACTGGGATGACAGTGAGCTAAGAAATCAGTAAGGGAAAAATTGACACCTATATTGAGTCTTCCAACCCACAAAAAATTATCTCTTTCTTTAGTTAGGCTTTATTTAATTTCTCTGAGCAGTGTTTTTTAATTGTCAGTCTATAGATCAAATACATCTTTTTCATTTATATTCCTACGGATTTCATATCTTTTATGCAATGTAAATGATACTTTAAAAATATCAATTTCAAATGTTTGCTATTAGTCTATCGTAATAAAATTAATTTTTATATGTTGATCTTGTATCCTGTAGCCTTGACACACAAACATGTTACTTTTATTAACTTCTGGGTTCATATCACTGAACTTCTGCCTATGTGATCATGTCATCTGCAAATAAAGACAACTTTACTTCTTTCCTGTGTGGATGCCTCTTCTTCCTTTCACTTGCCTTTTGGCACTGGCTAGACCTCTAGTGTGATGGTGAACAGAAGTGGCAAGAGGAGTCTTGTTCCTCATGATAGGAGCAAAAAATTCAGTCTTTCACCATTAAGTATAATTTAAGCTATAGGCTTAAGACACATTTCATTTATCTACACTGAAGGCATTTGCTTCTATACTTAGTTTGCTGAGATTTTTTACTGAACACGGATAATCTGATAGTCAAATGCTTTTTCTGAATCAGACGTATTTTATGAATTCATTATTTTATTGTTAAACCAAACTTGCATTCCTGAAATAAGTACTACTTGGTCATGATATTTATCCTTTCCATATATTTTTGGATCTTATTTGCTGCATTCTATTAGACATTGGACTACAGCTTTAGACTACTGTTTTCTTGTTAATGCCTTTGTCTTGCTTTGGCTTCAGAGTTATGACACCCTCATAGAATTAACCAGAGAATATTTACTCCTCTTCAGTTTTCTGCAAGAGTGTTTATAGAATGGTTATTATTTATTTTTTAAAAGTTTGATTGAATTCACCAGTAAATCCATATGGGTGTTGAGTTTTATTTGTGGGAACTTTTTAACTACAGATTTATTTGCTGGAGGTTTTTATGCATGGGAAGGTTTTTATTTTTATTTTTTATTTTGCTATCAATGTACAATCAGTTGAACAACATTATGGGTACTAGACCCCCTATTATCAAGTCCCCCCCCACAAACCCCATTACATTCACTGTCCATCAGCATAGTAAAATGCTGTAGAATTGTCTTCTCTATAAATATTGCCTTTCCCTTGTCTCCTACCTGCTGCATTACATGTGCTAATTGTAATGCCCCTTTAACGACTTATCCCTCCCTTCCTGCCCATCCTCCCCAGTCCCTTTCCCTTTGGTAACTGTTAGTTCATTCTTGGGTTCTGCGAGTCTGCTGCTGTTTTGTACGTTCAGTTTTTTCTTTGTTCTTATACTCCACAGATGAGTGAAATCATTTGATACTTGTCTTTCTCCACCTGGCTTACTTCACTGAGCATAATACCCTCTAGCTCCATCCATGCTCTTGCAAATGGTAGGATTTGTTTTCTTCTTATGGCTGAATAATATTCCATTGTGTATATATACCACATCTTCTTTATCCACCCATATACGGATGGAAACTTAAGTTGTTTCCATTTCTTGGCTATTGTGAATAGTGCTGTGATAAACATAGGGGTGCATATGTCTTTTTCAAACTGTGCTGCTGCATTCTTAGGGTAAATTCCTAAGAGTGGAATTCCTGGGTCAAATGGTATTTCTGTTTTGAGTTTTTTGAGGAACCTCCATACTGTTTTCCACAATGGTTGAACAAGTTTACATTACCACCAGCAGTGTAGGAGGGCTCCCTTTTCTCCACATCCTCAAAAACATTTGTTGTTGTTTGTCTTTTGGATGTTGGCCATCCTAACTGATGTGATGTGATATCTCATTGTGGTTTTAATTTGCATTTCTCTGATGATTAGCGATGTGGAGCATCTTTTCATGTGCCTGTTGGCCATCTGAATTTCTTCTTTGGAAAAGTGTCTATTCATGTCCTCTGCCCATTTCTTAATTGGATTATTTGCTTTCTGTTTGTTAAGGTGCATGAGTTCTTTATATATTTTGGATGTCAACCCTTTATCAGATACGTTTTTTATGAATATATTCTCCCATACTGTAGGATGTCTTTTTGTTCTACTGATGGTGTCCTTTGCAGTACAGAAGCTTTTCAGCTTGATATAGTCCCACTTGTTCATTTTTGCTTTTGTTTCCCTTGCCCGGGGAGATATGTTCATGAAGAAGTCGCTCATGTTTATGTCCAAGAGATTTTTGCCTATGTTTTTTTCTAAGAGTTTTATGGTTTCATGACTTACAGTCAGGTCTTTGATCCATTTCGAGTTTACTTTTGTGTATGGGGTTAAAGAATAATCCAGTTTCATTCTCTGGCATGTAGCTGTCCAGTTTGGCCTTGGCTCCTTAATCATATATTAATTGATCGCATATGCTTGGGTTTATATCAGGGCTCTCTAGTCTGTTCCATTGGTCTATGGGTCTGTTCTTGTGCCAGTATCAAATTGTCTTAATTACTGTGGCTTTGTAGTAGAGCTTGAAGTTGGGGAGCATAATCTCCCCAGCTTTATTCTTCCTTCTCAGGATTGCTTTGGCTATTTGGGGGGTCTTTTGTGATTCCATATGAATTTTAGAATGATTTTCTCTAGTTCATTGAAGAATGCTGTTGTTATTTTGATAGGGATTACATTGAATCTGTAGATTGCTTTAGGCAGGATGGCCATTTTGACAATATTAAATCTCCCTATCCAAGAGCATGGGATGAATTTCTATTTATTCTTGTCCTCTTTAATTTCTCTTTAGAGTGTCTTGTAGGTTTCAGGGTACAGACCTTTCACTTTCTTGTTTAGGTTTATTCCTAGGTATTTTATTCTTTTTGATGCGATTGTGAATAGAATTGTTTTCCTGGTTTTCCTTTCTGTTAGTTCCCTGTTAGTGTATACGAATGCAACAGATTTCTGTATGTTAATTTTGTTTCCCATAGCTTTGCTGAATTCAGATATTAGATCTAGTAGTTTTGGAGTGGATTCTTTAGGGTTTTTTACGTATGATATCATGCCATCTGCAAACAGGGACAGTTTTATTTCTTCCTTGACAATCTGGATGCTTTTTATTTCCTTGTGTTGTCTGATTGCCATGGCTGGGACCTCCGGAACTATGTTTAATAAAAGTAGGGAGTGTGGGCATCCTCGTCTTGTTCCAATCTTAAAGGAAAAGCTTTCAGCTTTTCCCTGCTAAGTTTAATGTTGGCTGTGGTTTTGTCATATATGGCCTTTATTATGTTGAGGTACTTGCCCTCTATACCCATTTTGTTGAGAATTTTTATCATGAATGGATGTTGAATTTTGTCAAATGCTTTTTCAGTATCTATGGAGATGGTCATATGGATTTTGTCCTTCTTTCTGTTGATGTGGTGGATGATGTGGATGGATTTTCGAATGTTCTACCATCCTTGCATCCCTGGAATCATTCCCACTTGATCATGATGGATGATCTTTTTGATGTATTTTTGAATTAGGTTTGCTAATATTTTGTTGAGTATTTTTACATCTATGTTCATCGGGGATATTGTTCTGCAATTTTCTTTTTTCATGGTGTCTTTGCCTGGTTTTGGTATTGTAGTGATGTTGGTCCTATAGAATGAGTTTGGGAGTATCCCTCCTCTTCTGCTTTTTGGAAATATTTAAGGAGGATGGGTATTAGGTCTTCACTAAATGTTTGATGAAGATCAGCAGTGAAACCACCTGGTCCAGAAATTTTTTTTTCTTAGGTAGTTTTTCGTTAACCAATTCAATTTCTTTGCTGGTAATTTGTCTATTCAGATTTTCTGTTTCTTCATGGGTCAGCCTTGGAAGGTTGCTTTTTTTCTAGAAAGTTGTCCATTTCTTCTAGGTTCTCCAGTTTGTTACCATATAATTTTTCATAGTGTTTGCTCAGAATTCTTTGTACTTCTGAGGTGTCTGTAATGATTTTTCCTTTCTCATTTCTGATTATGTTTATGTGTGTAGACTCTCTTTTTTTCTTGATAAGTCTGGCTAAGGGTTTATATATTTTGCTTATTTTCTTGAAGAACTGGCTCCTGCTTTCATTGGTTCTTTCTGTTGTTTTATTCTTCTCAAGTTTATTTATTTCTGCTTTAATTTTTATTATGTCCCTCCTTATACTGACTTTGGGCCTCATTTGTTCTTTTACTCTAGTTTCATTAATTGTGAGTTTAGACTGTTCATTTGGGATTGTTCTTCTTTCCTGAGGTAGGCCTGTATTGCAATATATTTCCCTCTTAGTACAGTCTTCGCTTTGTCCCACAGATTTTTCAGTGTTGAATTACTGTTGTCATTTGTCTCCATATATTGCTTGAAATCTGTTTTTATTTGGTCATTGATCCATTGATTATTTAGGAGCGTGTTATTAAGTCTCCATGTGTCTGTGGGCTTTTTCGTTTTCTTTGTGTAATTTATTTCTAGTTTCATACCTTTGTGATCTGAGAAGCTTCTTGGTACAATTTCAATCTTTTTAAATTTACTGTGGTTCTTTTTGTGGCCTAGTATATGATCTGTTCTTGGAAATGCTCCACGTGCACTTGAGAAGAATGTGTATCCTGTTGCTTTTGGATGGAGTGTTCTTTAGATGTCCATTAGGCCCATCTGTTCTAATATGTTGTTTAGTGCCTCTGTCTCTTTGTTTATTTTCTGACTGGTTGATCTGTCCTTTGGTGTGAGTGGTGTGTTGAAGTCTCCTAAAATGAATGCATTGCATTCTATTTCCCCCTTTAATTCTTTTAGTATTTGTTTCACATATGTAGGTGATCCTTTGTTTGGTGCATAGATATTTATAATAGTTATATCGTCTTGTTTGACTGACTCTTTTATCATTATGTAATGTCCTTCTTTGTCTCTTGTGACTTTCTTTGTTTTGAAAGTCTATTTTGTCTGATAAAAGTACTGTAACTCCTGCTTTTTTTCCCTATTAGTTGCATGAAATATCTTTTTCCATCCCTTTACTTTCAGTCAGAGTATATCTTTATGTTTGAAGTGAGTCTCTTATAGACAGCATATAGATGAGTCTTGTTTTTTATCCATTCAGTAACTCTATGTCTTTTGATTGGTGCATTCAGACCATTTACATTTAGGGTGATTATCGATAGGTATATACTTATTGTCATTGCAGGCTTTAAATGTGCCTTTACCAAAGGTTGAAGGGTAATTCCCTTACTATCTAACAGTCTAATTAACTCCCTTCATATGCTAGTACAAACACAACCTAAATATTTTTTTTTTCTCCTTTTTCTTCCTCCTCCAGTCCTTGTATGTTATGAATCTCATTCTGTACTCTTTGTCTAGCCCTTGGGTGACATCTCTTTAGACTTAGGAATACTTCAAGCTATAGGGGTCCCTCCAAAATGCACTGCAGAGGTGGTTTGTGGGAGGTAAATTCTTTCAGCTTTTGCTTATCTGAAAATTGTTTAATCCCTCCTTCAAATTTAAATGATAACCTTGCTGGGAGAATATTCTTGGTTCGAGGCCCTTCTGCTTCATTGCATTAAATGTATCATCCCACTCCCTTCTGGCCTTTAAGTTTTCTGTTGAGAAGTCTGATGAGAGCCTGATGGGTTGTCCTTTGTATGTGATCTTTTTTCTCTCTCTAGTTGCTTTTAAAAGTCTTTCTTTATCCTTGATCTTTGCCATTTTAATTATTGTATGTCTTGATGTTGTCTTCCTTGGGTCCCTTGTGTTGGGAGATCTGTGCATCTCGATGGCTTAAGAGATTATCTCCTTCCGCAGACTGTGGAATTTTTCAGCAATTACCTCCTCAGTGATACTTTCTATCTGTTTTTCTCTCTCTTCTTTTTCTGGTACCCCTATAATGCAAATATGGTTCCATTTGGATTGGTCACACATTTCTCTCAATATTCTTTCATTCTTTGAGATTCTTTTTTCTCTCTGTGTGTCAGCTTCTTTGTATTCCTCTTCTCTAATTTCTGTTCCACTTATTGTCTCTTCTACTACATCTAATCTGCTTTTAAATCCCTCCATTTTATGTTTCATTTCAGATATGGAATTTCTTAATGATTGAGTCTCCAACATACATTCTTTCCCAAGTTCTTGAATATTTTTCTGTACCTCCATAAACATGTTTACAGTTTTTATTTTGAACTCTCTTTCAGGAAGATTGGTGAGTTCAGTTTCATTTGGCTCTTTTTCTGGGTTTGTTAGATTTTGGTCTGAACTATGTCCTTTTGATGTTTCACATTTCTGTTTGGTGCCCTCTATTGCCGAGAAGCTCCAGTTTCTGCAGCTGCTCAGCCTCTAGAGTGAGGTTGGGGGTCATAGGGGAGTGGAGCTGGTGCCTGGGGGTAGGAAAGATTTGTTTCCTGATTTCCGTCTGTGGTGCCTGTCTCCAGTGTCAGAGCTAGTGGGCCAAGCACACACTTGTAAGCCTCTGTGCCTTGTGTCTCTAGCTGTTTTAGTGGAGGCCTCCCTCTCGGTGGCCTGATGCCAGCACAGTGACTGCCAGTTTGTGAACCAGTGCCGGCAGCCTAGAAGGAAGATGCAGCAAGCTGTGTCTCACAGTGGGGGGCCTCAGAGCTAAGTAGGCAGCCAGGGGGATGGAGCACCTGAAGCTCCTCAAAGTTCCCAACCAGCTGGGCTGAGCATCCCCAGATAACCTTGTCCAGCTCTCCCTTTTCCTGTGCAGCAAGCTCCATGCAAACCCTGCCCCTTCAGCAGCCCTCTTGCTTCTAGGAAGCCTCTCAGACTGCCCGCCTTTCCTCTGACACAGAGAAGCCAGATGTGGAACCCATCCTCCACAAATGGCCAGAATGTCTGTCTCTCATGCACTCCACCTGTCTGAGCTACTCAATGTCCAGAGCACCATACAATACAGGCTTTTAGTCACAAAGCAGGTCTCCAGGGCTATGTCTTCAGCAGTCCCAAGCTTCCACTACCTGCCTGCTCTGTTTCTCTTCCTCCTGCCGGTGAGCTGGGTAGGGGAAGGGCTTTGGTCCCGCCAGATTAAGGCTTTCTACCTTACCCTGTTTCATGAGGTCTGCTCTGTTTGTGAGGTCTGTATGCTGTCTGGTTCAGCCTCCTTTCTTCTTGCTGTTTTAGGATTTGTTGTATTAATTAACTATATTTTTGTACTATTTGCGGTTTTGGAAGGAGATCTCCAGGTCACCTCTCATGCAGCCATCTTGAATCCCCTGCATGAGAAGTTTTTAACTGCACATCACACAGGGTTATTCATGTTGTCTATTTCTTCTTGAATGCTCTCTGGTAGTTTGTGTTTTTCAAGGAATTTGTTTCTCATAAGTTGTTGAATGTTTTGGCAAAACTTTTTCTTACTTTTTCATTATAGTCCTTATAATATCTGTGGAATTGCAATCTATATTCACTGTCATTCTGACATTAATAATGTGTTTCTTTTTTCCTGATCAGTCTGACTACATTAGTATCAATTTCATTCCTCTTCTCAAATAACTAGCTTTTGGTTCATTGATTTTTCTCTCTTTTTTTCTGATGTGTATTTCTATGTCGATTTCTACTTTAATCTCATTTCTTTTGATTACATTGGAAATGTTTTTTCCAACTTTCATTAGATGAAAGCTAAGATTATTGATTTGAGATCCCTGTTCTTTCTAATATAAGCATTTGAGTCTATAAAATTTTCTCTAAATACCAGTTTATAGGCAACTAAAAAATTTTCCTATGTTGTTTTCATTTTCATTCATTTGAAAATACTTCATAATTTCCTTCATGATTTTGTTAATGTAAGAACTATTGAGTACTGTGTTATTTAGTTTCCAAATATCTATGGATATTCCAGATAGCATTCTATTATTCACTTCTAGTTTAATTCCATTGTGGTGAAACAATATACTTTTTATGACTTGAATCTGTATAAATTTTTTGAGAATTTTTCAGAACCTCAAGTATGGACTACCTTGGCAAATGCTCCCTGACATTTGAAAATAATAGATTTCTGCTGCTGTTTCATGTTCTGTACTATATATGTCAGATCTATTGGTTGATAATGTGGTTCAAGTGTTCCACATCCTTGTTTACATTCTGTTTAATTATTCTATCAATTATTAAATTTTCTAACCATAATGGTGGATTTGTCTAATTTTCCTTGCAGTTCTATCACTTTTGCTTCATGTATTTTGAATGGTTATTAGTGGGAAAAATTTAAGATTATTATGTCCTTTTGATGGCATAATTTATCATTATGAAATGCCCTTTTTAATCTCTGTTGATTGTCTTTGTTCCAAAGTCTACAATGTCTAAAATTAATATAACAACTACAGCTCTTATTTTACTGTTTTTAGCATGATACACATTTTCCTATCCTTTTACTTTTAAAGTATTTATGACTTTACACTTAATATGTGCCTTTGTATATGCAGTATGTAGTTGGGTATTGCATTTTTACCCAGTCTGATAATATCCACCTTTTAATTGGCATGTTCAGGTAATTTACATTTGATATGATTATTGGTACATGCAGACTGTGGGTAAAATGAGAGTTCTTGTGGCTAGGATTCTCACATGGCCCTGGTTGACTAGCTCACTGCACACCTGTGGGCAATACATGGCTGTTGACTCTATAAAAAGAGCTCTGCCCAGTGCTCTGGGTGCAACATGGTGGCATGGCTGCAAGGCTGCAGGAGAGAAGAGCAGAGGCTGGAGTCATGGCAGTGCTGAGGACAGAGGCCCAAAGGAAGGCTAGGCAAAACGACTGTGCAGAGAGGCCCAGAGGACAGCTATGCAGGCAGAGAGGCCCAGAGGACAGCTGTGCGGACATAGGGGCCCAGAGGACGGCTGTGCAGAGGGGCCCAGAGGCAGAGATGGGCTTGCTGCATGCAGACTTGGTCTAAGTGAATGGGATTTTGGTGACTGATCTGCAACCTTGGAATAAAGTTGGGTATAAACTTTTCACCCCAAGAACATATTTCTGTCAATTTGTTTGGTCACATTGAAACCACAGCAAACTTGCCCAGGGCTGAAGCCCATTGGCAAGACAGACACAGCTCCTGACGGTTCTTCTCAGATGCATAGGCTGCCTTTAATCATCATATTATGAATAATAAAGATATGTGTGAGAAAATTTGGTGTTAGGGAAGCCTGGAAACATTTTCCAAGAAATTCCTTAATACCCCACTAGTTAAATAGTCAAGCCAGATTGTGACAAGTTTTATGAGTTACACTTGGTATAGGGATTGATCCAAACATCTCTTAAGAAGTAAACAAACAGGTGATTTTTATTTGAGATGAATTTTTTAATACATCTTCTGCATCTTTCTCATTTACATGTTCATGTTTCATTTTACCTAATTTAATATATGAAATGTAGCTATAAATATTGTTTTAATATCCATGTTTACTAATCCTGTCAGCTATATCATTTTGAGGTCAGTTTTAATTGATTACTTTTTCTCTTTATTTTAGCTCCCAGTTTCCTTCTTCTTTGAATTCCTGTTAGTTTTTGACTGGATGCCGGATACTGTGAATTTTACCTAGGTGAGCTCTAGAAGAAAAAATTTTTAATTCTTTTGACCTTTGTTCTGGGATGCAGTTATTTGTAAATATTTTATTCTTCGGAGGCGTCTTTTAAACTTTGCTAGACAGGTTTAGAGTGACCTTCTGTCTAAGATAATTTTGCCTCACAGCTGAGGCAGTGCCCCTCTGATTTCTCTACCCACTTTCCCTTTTATTACATATGCAGATTCTTCACTCTAGCTGGTATGAAAAACAACTGTTCCTACTACTCTGTGAGATCTGGTGATTGCTCTGCTTTCTCCTTTCCAGTTCCTTTCCAAGCCCTGTATCGTTCTCTCACACACCTCTGGTAACCAAGACTTAGCTGAAGATCAGAGGTTGACCACTGCAGATGATGAGAGCAGTCTCGCTGTGAATCTTTCTCTTCTCCCACACTCTGCCCTGAAGGCTGTAATTCTTTCACCAGACCTGTAGGAGATTGTTAGGCTTCACCGGAGTTTCTACCCTTCTGATGTAGCACCTGGTGTAATTTCAGGGGCAAAATCCCAGGGTGAAACACCTTTGAAACTGAAATCAGTCAAAGGGAGAAATAAAGAGGGAGAAACCCATTTACTTCTTACAAGCAGTTGTACCGCATCTCTCGAGACCTGGCTGCAGAAGAAGAGAGGGTTCCATCCAGCCTCTCCAGTCCAGATAAGACCTTGCTTGCCCTTGTAATCACCTACTGATATGGAGATGGACTACTTCTCTCCACTCCTTGGAAACGCCTATTTATATGGAGATGCACTAAGGCCAGGTGAGAGATTCTGGAAATACTGAAATTTTATCCACACCAGGAAACCCTCTTCAGGCATTTTATGGGTTAGTCATAGTTACCTCATTCACTTCACTTCTCCCAGGGATCACTGTAATGTGCTGTTTCATGGGTACAGTCTATTATTTTATATATTCTGTTTGGGTTTATTGTTCTTTTTAAGGTGGGGGGATAAAACCTATGCCTGTTATTCCATCTTTGCCAAAGATAGAAATCCACACTCCAGTCTTATGCTTACTAATTGTATGCTATATATATATATATATATATATACACACACATACATATATATATTATATATGTATACATACACATATGTTTTTGTCCTATGTCCTTTCATCGTATATGTTTCTTTATATTTAATACATGCCTCCTATAAATAACATGCAGTTGGGTAATTTATCTAATTTGATAATCTTTATTTTTCAATTGTAGTATTGATACCATTAATGATTTAATTATTCATTGTGGGGAAGTTGGAGTTCCTATGGCCAGGATCCTTACTGAACTTAAACCACCTGATCATGTAACTGACCTGTTGCTAGGCTACCACTTCCACACCCGTAGGCAATAAGCTATTATTGTGCTATATAGAGAGCTCGGCCCAGTGCTCTGCACAGAGGCAGAAACGCTGGTGCTTGACCTACCGCCAGGAGAACAAGCCGGGTAATAAACCCTTTCACCCCAAAGAACGTTCTGCTGTCAATTTCTTTGGTTGCACTGAATCCATAGCGAACTTGCCCAGGGCTGAAACCCATTGGCAAGACAACTGGTGAAAGTCGGCAGGGTTCATTGTTGACCAAAGAAAAAGACAAGCTGCCCTTATGCGAGGAGTGCTTCAGCGGGCTGCCCCTGTGAATGGGGAAACAGTGGATCCTCCCTCAGTGGGTATGTGGTCTGAGGTGGCTTGCCTCCTAGAGGACTGGGCCCCACCCCAGGACTGGAGGCAAGTGGAGGTGACACCTGAGGCTGTAGAGGTGGCCCTTGGTATAGCAAGAAGATCCTTTGAGAAGCATAGTGCCCGTGAGGCAGCAGGGACTGTGCGTTGGCTACTTCTCACAGTATTAAAAAAAAAGTCTACATAGGAGACTCAAGAAATGGAGGCACGAGAATGCGAGCTGCAAACTTCTGTGGATTCCCTGAAGAAAGACGTGGCAGTGATACAGAAGTACCGGCAGCAAGGAGCCAATGGAGATGAGATGGCGGCACTGCCAGGTGTTCTGAAGGAGGAAGAGGCCATCAAGGAAAAAGATGAACTCCTGAGGGAAGCACAGGTGGAGGTGGTATGAGAACGTTAGCTGGGAAGCATTGAGCTGAAGTTAAGAGACCTTCTGAAGACTGAGGTAGCATTGCTGCAAGGTACAGTAGAAAAGATAAAGGTTGTAGCAGAGGAGGCACCCGGGGGAGGGGAGAGAAAGTTGCCATCAACCCCAGAAATGGAGAAGCTGGAAAAAGATGAAGGAGTGATGCCAGAGGCACTGGCGCCTCCTGTATTGAAAACACGCTCAGTGTTGTAAAGAAAATAAAGACCCAGCAGCTGAAAGTTCCCTAAGGAGAGGAGCAGACCCCTCCCCAGGTCATGAAGCACTTGATGGCCCACCCCTATACTCAGGCTGAGCTCCCGGTTTAGGCAGAAGCCCTCGGAGTCAATATCAGCTTGGCTCTTGCATCTGTGGGACTTAGGGGTGGATGGAATTGTTCTGCCAGGGTCAGAGATGGGAAAGCTGTCTTCCCTGATAGTTCAGCCTGCCTTGAGGCAGCGATTAGAAAATGAACATCAAACCCCAGGGAGTCACTTCCTTCTTGACTGGCTTATGGCTGCACTTCGTGCTGTGTGGCCCAATCCAGGTGATCTACCATCTTCTCCTGTTAGATGGCAGACATATGCTGAGCTCCAACAGATGCTACAAGAGCTAGGCATGAGAAATGCCATCTATAGTCCAGATAATTACAGCCCAGATGAAGAGATTTTCACTACTAGGATGAGAAATATTGTACTTCAAATGGCTCCTACATCCCTCTTTGGGTCTCTAGTGGCCATTCTTTCCCCTCACTTAGGGCATCCCTTAAGTGAGGTGACATGCACACTAGCAGACTTAGGAGAGACTGAAGCCACAAGAATCCAGAAAGAAATAAGACCTGCTACACACAAGAAGAATTTACAGGGCCCCATGAAGGTTACGAGGATCCAGATGTGGGTTGATTTAATATGGGCAGGAGCAGATGGAAGAAAATTAGATGAGAAGTCAAATAGGATATTACTAGAGCTATAGCAACAGCTGAAACCAGATCAGCAGTTCCAGTCATTAAGATCAAAGAGGCAGAGGTCAGAGACAGAGCCATGAGTCCAGCCTGTGTGTTTGCAAGACTTCCTGCTGGAAAGCGAGCCTACCTCACTTGAGCCCACACAGGAATGTGATTGGGGAAGACCCTTTGACTGAGGGGAAGGTCAAGGTATCAGCTCTGAGCGACCAGGGGTGGGGACCGGAGGCCACCTGTTGAAATAGCTATCCATTGGTCCCCAGTGAACATACAACATATCCTGGCTCTGGTGAACACCGGGGCTGAATGTTAACTGATTCATGGTAACCCTGAGTGGTTTCCCAGGATCCCCCACTATCATAGATGGATATGGTAAGACTATCAGAGTGACAAAAGCCCAAATCCCTTTGGAAATAGGGCATCTACTCCCAAAAGAGTATACGATGTATATATCTCCTATCCCTGAGTATATTTTGAGGATAGATATCCTGCAGGGTCTATGGTTGGGGACCACTGCAGGTGAGTTCAGACTGAGAGTAGGTGTGGTAAAGGCAGTTATGAGGGGACATGCTAGGCACCCGCCCATAGCTTTGCCTGTGCCTCAGTGGGTGACTAATACCAAACAATACAAACTGCCTGGGGGGCATAAACAGATTGGAGAAACCCTCCAGGAGCTGAAAAATGTAGGTATTATAAAGCCCATCCATAGTCTGTCCAATTCCCCAGTGTGGCCAGTAAAAAAACCAGATGGCTCCTGGCATATGACTGTGGATTACAGAGACCTGAATAAAATCATACCCCCTATGTATGCTGCTGTCCCCTCTATTGAATGCTTGATGGATACTTTCAGCCATGAACTAGGAACATATCACTATGTGGTAGATCTTGCTAATGCCCTCTTTTCCATTGACATTGAGCAGGAAAGTCAGGAAGGTTTTGCCTTCACATGGGAAGGATGGCAATGGACTTTCACCACCTTCCCTCAGGGATACCTCCACAGGCGCACCATCTGTCATGGACTTGTAGCCCTGGACTTGGCTACATGGGAGAAACTGCCAACAGTGTGGCTGTACCATTACATTGATGACGTCATGCTCATGTCCGATTCTCTTTCAGATCTAGAAGGTGCAGCACCTGGACTGATGCAACATTTACAGGAGAAAGGATGGGCTGTGAACAGCATCAAGGTTCAGGGACCTGGTTTGTCTGTTAAATTCTTGGGGGTCATCTGGTTGGGTAAGACCAAAGTGATACCAGAAGCAGTTATAGATAAAGTCCAGGCCTTTCCTACTCCCACAGCTGTAGCATTGTTACAGGAGTTTTTGGGTCTTCTAGGCTACTGGAGAGTGTTTATCCCGCACTTGGTGTAAATTCTGAAGCCCTTATACCGGTTGGTATGAAAGGGCATCAGGTGGGACTGGGATGAGACATGTGCATCTGCCTTTACTACAGCAAAACAGGCAGTTAAGGCAGTGCAGGCCTTGAGTGTGATAGACCCATCAAGGCCCTGTGAGCTGGATGTTCATGTCACTGAGGACAGTTATGTCTGGGGTCTCTGGCAGTGGCTTGAATGAACTCGCCAATCCGTTGGATTCTGGTCACAACTGTGGAAAGGGGCAGAGGTACAATACATTTTGATAGAAAAACAACTGGCTGCCATGTATCACGTCTTGCTGGCTACTGAACCCATCACTGGAATGGCCCCGAGAAAGGTAATAACGCCCTATCCCATCTTGGGGTGGGTATGAGACTGGACCCAAAAGCCAAGGAGTGGCGTGGCACAAACACCCACACTAGCCATGTGGGGTGCCTACCTACAGCAGTGTAGTGCCCATTCTAGTAGCCCCTTGAGTGAAGAACTCCAACACTTGTTTGGGCCAGTGACATATACTAGTGAAAAGCAGGAAGAACTTGCTTTTGAACTATTAGTAGCAGAGAGTCCCTATCGGGAGGGAAGAGCCCCTATACCCGAAGATGCATGTACACAGATGGCTCCAGCCATGGGCAGCCCCCAAAATAGAGGGCCATAGCTTTCCGTCCTAAGACTGAGACAATATGGATGGAAGATGGTGAGGGGAAGAGCAGCCAATGGGCAGAGTTGTGGGCCATGTGGCTTTTGATAAGCCAGGAGGCCTCCCCTATAATTGTCTGGACTGGCAGCTGGGCTGTCTATCATGGCTTGACCCTGTGGCTACCAACCTGGTACCATGCCAACTGGCTGGTTGGTCACTGACCCCTTTGGGGGCAAGAATTGTGGCAAGACTTATGGGCCTGTAATCAGACTAAAATAATTACAATATACCATGTGACAGGTTATTTGCCACTGGCATCCCCAGGAAACGATGAAGCAGATAAATTGGCCCAGATGCGTTGGTTAGAAGGAAAGCCTACCTCTGATGTAGCCCAATGGCTACATCAGTGTTTGTTGCATGCAGGGCAAAAGACAATGTGGCTGTAGCCCATTGGTGGGGCTTGCCTTTGACCTTCGAAGAAGTAGTAGAGCCCGGCAGGAGTGTGTCATGTGCTCCAAAAGTGACTTACACAGTTCCACAGCAACATAGGACAATAGCTAAGGGGTCTACACCGCTCATCAGGTGTCAGATAGACTATATTGGGCCTCTGCCTGTGTCAGAAGGATATCGGTATGCGATGACCTGTGTGGACACAGCTACTGGACTTCTGGTTGCTTTTCCTACCCGTTGTGCCGACCAACAGATGACCAAAAGAGGCCTGGAGCATCTCTTTGCTGCCTATGGCCGACCACTGGTAATTGAGAGTGATCAGGGCACCCATTTTACTGGACATACACTGCAAGAATGGGTGCAACAGCTGGAACTCAAGTGGAAGTTTCATGTGCCATAGAATCCTACCACAGCAGGCATGATAGAGAGGCACAATGGCTTGTTAAAATCCGGACTAAAGTCAGATACCAATAATCTGTGGGATGGTCAGTCTGCTTATGGACTGTGCTACGGCGTTTGAATGAGAGACCCCCAAAAGGGGGCCCTGAGCCCCATAGACATGTTAACACATATGGCTGCCTCCCCTGTAGAACTGCAAGTGCAAACCAAGGAAGAATCACTGAAGCCGAGGTTTGGCCACCAGAATAACATCTTGCTGCTAGCAACAACTGCACTGAATCCTGGAGATTCCATTGAATGGATGTGGCCTTGGAATTTTCGACACATGGACCAATGATAGCTGGTTCTCCTGGCACCTTGAGAACAAGGCCTGGAAGCTGGCCTCCTGTGTATTACTGGAATAACAGCAGAGTGGCCGCCAAATGTCACAGGGGTATATCCTTAATGGCCAGAAGGTAGGGGCATCTTACCAGGGAGTTTTGCTTTATCATTATGGCCAGTGCATGCACCTCTAGTAGCACTATATATAGACCCTTCAGTAACCCCAATGGTGAGAGGAGTAAAAGTATGGTATACTAGACCTGGAAGGGACCCCCTTCCTGCTACAGTCCTATCACAGGACCACTCTCTTGCATGCATCCTACCTGATGGACAAGATTTGCCTATGTTGGTGGCATTAAAACATGTGTCTTATTGCCCCTAAAGTCTTTGTGGATTGGGAACTTCCTCTGGCTTGAGGATTATTATAATTTTTGTTATTAGGAACCTCTTCTGGGTAGAGGATTATTATAATTTTGTTACCTGTCTTAATTTTTTATTATCTCTTAAGTTTTTGTTATCCTCTGGTGGTATTGTGAAATCTTGTTAGAGTGTTCCAGCTTTCTTGCATAGGGACCATTGCTGAAGATGGAAAGCATGTAGATTGTAAGGCAAGAATCCTGGAGGGGTGGAGTGTGGGGAAGTTGGGGTTCCTATGGCCAGGATCCTCACTGAACTTAAACCACCTGATGATGTAACTGGCCTGTTGCTAGGCTACTGCTTCCACACCTTTAGGCAATAAGCTATTATTGTGCTATAGAGAGAGCTCGGCCCAGTGCTCTGGGCAGAGGCCGAGATGCTGGTGCTCGACCTACCGCCGGGAGAACAAACCAGGTAATAAACCCTTTCACCCCAAAGAATGTTCTGCTGTCAATTTCTTTGGTCGCATTGAATCCCCACCAAACTTGCCGGGGGCTAAGACCCATTGGCAAGGCATCCATACATTTGGATTATCAGCTATAATTTCACTCTTTTCTCAATGTGTCCCATTTGCTTGCATCTACCTGTTCCTCCTTCCACTTCTTGCTTTGATTTATTTAAGCATTTGTGGAGTTCCATTTATTTATGTCTTTTAGCTAAACTATTTTACCCTTTCTGTTTTTAGTGGTTAACTTATCATTTTTATGTTTACAAATCTAGTAATGTTTATATAAACAGACCAATCATTTTTTCTTGATCCTTGATTAATGCTTTATTAAAGTTGAGTTGATTTAATAGGTAGTCATTTATAATCTTTAATAATTAAGTTACCTTATAATATCCAAAATTTCTTGGTTTTCAAATTTAATGGTTTCAGTTTTCTTTATAAGTACCTCAAATGCCAACTAGGTCTAACTTATTGTCCTTATAAAGAAGTTTTACCCAAACATTTAGGCAAATCTTTTAAATTAAATAATAAGCTTAGGACATTAAATTATTAGTATTCTAATGTTCTTTAAAAATTATACACATTGTCTTGCCTCTTTCAGCATCAAACAAGAAATATATGCAATCATTTCCATTTCTAAAATAAGAGTCATAAATCCAATCTTTCAGATGCCCTTATATCCATATTTAATTTTGTCACATTATGCATTAATACACATATATTTTCCTGTCTCTTTCATGGGAATATTTGCATCGGGGACTAGATAGTATTCTTAGTATTTATATTTGAATCTGTATCTCCAAGTTTGAAATGTTACTAATTCAACTAATATAACTAGTTTCATCATATCAATTGGATGGAGGGTGGGTTAAATATTTGGGTTAGTACGTGATTATGTATTGGGCATAGATAGGTTTTATGTAAAGACATAGAATATGGAGACCATATGAGTTCAGGATGATTCTACCTAGCCAAAGATGTGCATGATGGCTTTTTATTTTCCTAATGACTGCTGTATAAACAGGTAAACCATAATCCATTTCCATCCTTTGAGATAAGTTTTGCAATGTTTCCTGGTTACTGTCTACAGGTGGGCAAGGCTTGATTAGATTCAGTCAATCTCTTTATGATCTATTGAAATTTAATAGCATCATATTTTTGACATATTATTTTTTAATGACATTCCATTTTAATTTTGCATTTCACATTTGTCATTCTTATAGCTGCATGACCTTGATTTGAGAATTATTTAATTTCTCTCAATCTCATTTTCTCTATATGTAAAATGAAGATGGTAACAGATCAGATTCAGTAAACTGCTGAGCATTAAATGAAACAATACCTACAAAGTACTTAGTTCAGTGGCTGACAGATAATAATTTTTGATAAAATTATTATTACCAAAATGCTGCTGCTGACCTTCATGTTAAATCAAGGACTTTGAGTTTTCTTTCCTAATGGAGGGAGGGACTAGATTTGTAATGGTGTGCTCCCTCACATACTCTCAGTCGATTCTTACTGAGATCAATAATATATTATAATGACTTTCCTTGTTATATTGTATCACTTTTCAAATAGATTGTCCTAACCTTATCTGTAAATGTTCTGTTGCATATGTGTTTTAGTACATTTCATTCATTGACTCTCTGTAATATGTCTACATTTTTTCCCCTGCTTACTACTAGATGCTGCTCATACACAGATAAAATAAAAATGACAATGTGTGGTTGTTTCTTATGATTTTTAGAAGTATTTTAACCAAAATTGACAGAACATTAATTAAAGTAATAAAAGAATGTGGTGTGAAGTGCAGTGTCTATTTGGTAGCACTAAAGGAATAGTCAAAGAAATTGAATTAATGAAATGACAAGGGTTTTTGATATTATAGGTTAACTTTATGGGAAGCCCAAAATTAGAAATAATAGCTACCCTAAAATCACAATTTTTGATGTTTGTTATTCTTCATAATTTGAGGTAAATAAAATATTTGATTAAGTTTTAATAGAAAATAATAGTTAATTCATCTTGCTAGCACTAGTTTCTAACTCATTAGAAACTTCATTTTTAATGGTGTGCTACAATTGGCCCATGAATACATCTATGTGATGTAACTTGTTAAAGCTCACAGAATCACATACTTATGGGACCGGACAGGGCATTTGACACCACAGTTAAACACTTCATTTTTTCATAAGAGCTAAGGTAAACCTAAGCTGTTCAAAGTAGCTTAATAAAATTCTACTACAAAGAAGTGTGCATTAATTTAAACACTTCTCCAGCATAATGTTAATAATTAATGTGGGTATCAGCAGGGTGAAATACTTGTAAAATTTCACCAACATCTTTATTAGCATATTTGCTAAAAATAAAATTATTTTTTAATTAAAAATCTATAGCAGTTCAGAATAGCAATGGAACTTTGTATTTAGGTAATTCAGTTCTTGTTTCTTGGCATTTTAGGCTTCACTAGAGCAGAGCAGTGAAAAGATTTTCTACATTTATGATGTTTGCATTTCTGTTCCCAGTTTGAATTAGCTTCTGCTTCACATTTCCACACTTTTTGTTTGTTTTAAAACTATTCTTTTAGTACTCATTTAACATATTGAACCTAATAATGCAGTCAGGGAAACTATACTTGAATAAAGACAATGGAATTGAACTCACAGCTGAAATTCAATTTTATTCCAATCATTTTACAAACAGCAATAAAACATCCAAGTCATTATAAAACTTGGCAAACACACCTATATGAAAATGTACTTGTGTCATGTCAAGTTATGCTGTTTCTTTTAGAATTAAAATCTTAAGTGATTGTTTATGATTTATTATAAAAATAGAGATAAAAGCAGAGAGAAATACAAAAGCCCTTTTCCAGTTCTTTGATCACAGTTATTTTGCTATTTGCGTGTCATTTATTCTTGATAACTCTGAATACTTACCAATTTATAATGCTGTTTAAACTTGGAGGGACATTTTTATTATAAATCCAATTAATTTTAGCTAAGTATATATCTTTTTCCAAGGATAACTAATAAATTTTCATTTAAAAATAGAATCAACTAATAATTAATTCTCTAGAATCTATTATCCTCAGGCATAGAATTTATTATTAGGGTTGCATTTCCACCAAAAAAGAGTCATGCATTGACAAAGATTCATCAGTGCAAATGATCGAAAGCAACAATGCCTAATTATTCTTGAAATATAACTGTTCTATGAAGGTGATTTTCTGTAACTGCTTCATAGTGTATCCATTCATTATCCCATAGTAGAAACAGTATTCCAGTGATTTTATATTATGAAAATAGAAACTATTCTGACTCATGGTTTCTTCAGAAAATATCTTTACATGCTACACTGATAAACATATTGAGGACAAGTTATGCAAATTCTCCATCCAGATCCCAGGAGTGAATTTTCATAAATGTATTATTTCCATATAGTCACATATTTACCAATTCACCTTTTAAATCTCATTTCACTTCAGCCCTTTCCCCATCTAAACACATATCCTGTTAAAGCATTCTCAGGGGTTTTTATCAAAAGAGATAGGAAAGCCAAGCTCAGTTTGGAGATACTGTATTTACTTTTGATAATTCAGTCTAGCAAACTTCTTTCTGTGGTGGTTTGTACTCATGACATACAAAAGTGCATATGAGTGTTTTTATCTTTTTTTATTATTATTAAAGTTTCATTGATACACAATCCTATGATGGTTTCACATACACAACACAGTGGCTCAACATTCACCCATATTATCAAGACCTCACCCCTCTCTGTGGTCACTGTCTAACAGTGTAGTAAGATGTTATAGAGTCATTGATTATATTCTCCATGCTGTACTACCTTCCCAGTGACAAATCCATATAGTGATTGCAAATTATACTGCCCCTTAATTCCCTTCTCCATTCCCACCCACCCGCCTCAACCCCTCCCCTATGGTAACCACTAGTCCCTTCTTAGAGTCTGTGTGAGTCTGCTGCTTTTTAGTTCCTTCTGTTTTGTTTTATTTTTATACTCTGCAAATGAGTGAAATCATTTAGTATTTGTCTTTCTCTGCCTAAATTAGTTCCTGAACATAATACCCTCTCTAGAACCATCCATGTTGTTGCAAATGGGAAGATTTCTTTTCTTTTTAGGGCTGAATAATTTCCATTGTGTATATGTACCACACCTTCTTTATCCATTCATCTATTGATGAGCATTTAGGTTGCTTCCATATCTTGGGTATTGTACATAGTACCGCAATAAATATAGGGGTGCATATGTCCTTTATCAGGGACTTAAGTTTTCTTCAGGTAAATTCCAAGGAATGGAATTACTGGGTCAAATGATATTTCTAGTCTTAGTTCTTATGAGGAACCTCCATATTGCTTTCCAATTTACACCAATTTTCACCAATTTACATTCCCACCGAAAGTGTAGGAGAGTTCCCTTTTCTGCACATACTCACCAGCATTTGTTGTTTCTTGTCTTTTGGATAGTGGCCATACTAACTGGTGTGAGGTCATATCTCACTGTGACTTTAATTTGCATTTCCCTGATGATTAGCGATGTGGAGCTCCTTTCATGTGCCTGGTGGCCACCTGTATTTCTTCTTTGGACAGGTTTCTGTTCAGGTCCTCTGCCCATTTTTAAAATTTGTTATTTTTTTTTTAGGTTGAAGCATATGAGTTCTTTATATTCTTTGGATGTTAACCCCTTATTGGCTAAATCATTGATGAATATATTCTCCTATACTGTAGGATGCCTTTTTGTTCTGCTGCTTGTATCCTTTGCTGTACAGAAGCTTTTTAGTTTGACGTAGTCCCATTTGTTCATTTTTTATTTTGTTTCCCTTGCCCGTGGATACATGTTCATGAAGAAGTTGCTCATGTTTATGTAGAAGAGATTTTTGCCTATGTTTTTTCCTAAGAGTTTTATGGTTTCGTGACTTACATTCAGGTCTTTGATCCATTTTGAATTTACTTTTGTGTATGGGGTTAGACAATAATCCAGTTTCATTCTCTTACATGTACTTGTCCAGTTTTGCCAACACCAGCTGTTGAAGAGGCTGAAATTTCCCCATTGTATACCCATGGCTCCTTTGTCATATATTAATTGACCATATATGTTTGGATTAATATCTGGACTCTATTCTGTTCCACTGGTCTGTGGGTCTGTACTTGTGCCAATACCAAATTGTCTTGATTTCTATGGCTTTGTAGTAGAGCTTGAAGTTGAGAAGCAAGATTCCCCCCTACTTTATTCTTCCTTCTTAGGATTGCTTTGGCTATTTGGGGTCTTTTGTGGTTCCATAGGAATTTTAGAACTATTTGTTCCAGTTCGTTGAAGCATGCTGTTGGTATTTTGATAGATATTGCATTGAATCTGTAGATTGCTTTAGGTAGGATAGTCATATGACAATATTAATTCTTCCTACCCTAGAGCATGGGATGAGTTTCCATTTGTTAGTGTCCTCTTTAATTTCTCTTAAGAGTGTCTTGTAGTTCTTATGGTATAAGTCTTTCACTTCCTTGGTTAGGTTTATTCCTAGGTATTTTATACTTTTTGATGCAATTGTGAGTGGAATTATTTTCCTGATTTCTCTTTCTGCTAATTCATTGTTAGTGTATACGAAAGCAACAGATTTCTGTGTAATAAATTTATATCCTGCAACTTTGCTGAATTCAGATATTAGTTCTAGTAGTTTTAGAGTGGAGTCTTTAGGGTTTTTTATGTACTATATCATGTCATCTGAAAATAGTGACAGTTTGACTTCTTTTTACAAATACGGATACCTTGAATTTCTTTGTTTTGTCTGATTGCCATGGCTAGGACTTCCAGTAGTATGTTGAATAGACGTGGGGAGAGTGGGCATCCCTGTCTTGTTCCTGATCTTGGTGAAAAGCTTTCAGCTTCTTGCTGTTAAGTATGATGTTGGCTGTGGGTTTGTCATATATGGCCTTTATTATATTGAGGTACTTGCCATCTATACCCATTTTATCGAGAGTTTTTATCATCAGTGGATGTTGAATTTTGTTGAATACTTTTACAGCATCTATGGAGATGATCATGTGGTTTTTGTCCTTCTTTTTCTTGATGTGGTGGATGATGTTGATGGATTTTCGAATGTTGTACCATCCTTGCATCACTGAGATGAATCCCACTTGATCATGGTGTATAATCCTCTTGATGCATTTCTTAATTTGGTTGCTAGTATTTTGTTGAGTATTTTTGCATGTATGTTCATTGGGGATATCGGTCTGTAATTTTCTTTTTCTGAGATGTCTTTGCCTTGTTTAGGTATTAGAGTGATGCTGGCTTCATAGAATGCGTTTGGAAGTATTCCCTCTTCCGTTTTTTGGAAAACTTTAAGGAGAATGGGTATTATGTCTTCTCTAAGTGTCTGATAAAAGTCAGCGGTGAATCCATCTGGCCCTTGGGTTTTGTTCTTGGGTAGTTTTTTCATTAACGATTCAATTTCGTTGTTGGTAATTGGTCTATTTAGATTTTATGTTTCTTCCTGGGTCAGTCTTGGAAGGTTGTATTGTTCTAGAAAGTTGTCCATTTCTTGTAGGTTTTCCAGCTTGTTAGCATATAGTTTTTTGTAGTATTCTCTAATAATTCTGTGTATTTCTTTGGTGTCCTTCGTGATTTTTTCTTTCTCCTTTCTTATTCTGTTAATGTGTGTAGATTCTCTTTTTCTCTTAGTAAGTCTGGCTAGGGGTTTATCTATTTTGTTTATTTTCTCAAAGAACCAGCTCTTCGTTTCATTGATTTTTTTCTATTGTCTTATTCTTCTCAATTTTATTTATTTGTTCTCTGATTTTTATTATGTCCCTCCTTCTGCTGACTTTGGGCCTCATTTGTTCTTTTCCAGTTTCAATAATTGTGCCTTTATACTATTCATTTGGGATTGTTCTTCCTTCTTTAAATAGGCCTGGATTGCTATATAATTTCCTCTTAGAACTGCCTTCGCTGCATCCCACAGAAGTTGGGGTATCGTGCTGCTCTTTTCATTTGTTTTCATATGTTGCTTGATCTCTGTTTTAATTTGGTCATTGATCCATTGATTATTTAGGAGCATGTTGTTAAACCTCCATGTGTTTGTGAGCCTTTTTGTTTTCTTTGTACAATTTATTTCAAGTTTTGTATCTTTGTGATCTGAGAAGTTTTTTTTTTAGAATTTCAATATTTTTTAATTTACTGAGGCTCTTTCTATGGCCTAATATGTGGTGTATTCTGGAAAATGTTCCATGTGCACTTGAGAAGAATGTATATCCTACTGCTTTGGGGTGTAGACTTCTGTAGATGTCTGTTAGGTCCATCTGTTCTAGTGTGTTGTTCATTGCCTCTGTGTCCTTATTTATTTTCTGTCTGGTTGATCTGTCCTTTGGAGGAGTGGTGTGTTGAAGTCTCCTCAAATGAATGCATTGCATTCCACTTCCTTCTTCAATTTTGTTAGCATTTGTTTGATGTATATCGATGCTCCTGTGTTGGGTGCATATATATTTATAATGGTTATATCCTCTTGCTGGACTTACCCCTTTATCATTCTGTCATGTCCTACTTTATATCTTGTTACTTTCTTGTTTTGAAGTCTATTTTGTCTGATAAAATTACTCCAACACCTGCTTTTTTCTCCCTATTGTTTGATTGAAATGTCTTTTTCCATCCGTTCAGTTTTAGTCTGTGTATGTCTTTGGGTTTGAGGTGAGTCTCTTGTAAGCAGCATATAGATGGGTCTTGCTTTTTTATCCATTCTATTACTCTGTGTCTTTTGATTGGTGCATTCAGTCCATTTACATTTAGGGTGATTATCAATAGATATGTACTTACTGCCATTGCAGACTTTGGATTTATTGTTACCAAATGTTCAAGGATAGCTCCTTTACTATATAGCCGCCTAACTTTAACTCTCATATTACACTGTTATAAACACAGTGTGATGATTCTTTTTTTCTCTCCTTTTTTATTCTTCCCCCTCCATTCTTTATTTGTTAGGTGTTTTATTCTGTACTTTTTTGTGTTTCCTTTCCTTTTGTTGATAGTTGATTTTATTTTTTGCCTTTAGTTAGTATTTGGTCCGTCTGCTATCTTTGCTGTAATTTTGTTTTCCCTGGTGACATCTATTTAGCCTTAGGAGTGCTTCCACCAGATCAGTCCCTTTAGAATATCCTGTAGAGGTGGTTTGGTGGGAGGCAAATTCCCTCAACTTTTGCTTATCTGGAAATTGTTTAATCCCTCCTTCAAATTTAAATGATAATCGTGCTGGATACAGTATTCTTGGTTCAAGGCCTTTCTGTTTCATTGCATTAAATATATCATGCCATTCTCTTCTGGCATGTAAGGTTTCTGTTGAGAAGTGTGATGATAGCCTGATGAGTTTTTCTTTGTAGGTGATCTTTTTTCTCTCTCTGTCTGCCTTTAATACCCTGTCCTTTTCTTTGATCTTTGCCATTTTAATTATTATATTTCTTGGTGTTGTCCTCCTTTGGTCCCTTGTATTGGGAGATCTGTGGGCTTGTATGGTGTGAGAGACTATTTCCTTTCTCAGCTTGCGGAAGTTTTCAGCAATTATTTCTTCTATCCCTTTTTCTTTCTCTTCTTCTTCTGGTACCCCTATAATGTGAATATTGTTCCGTTTGGGTTGGTCAGATAGTTATTTTAATATTCTTTCATTCCTAGAGATCCTTTTACCTCTCTCTGCTTCAGCTTCTCTGTATTCCTGTTCTCTGATTTCTATTCCATTAACTGTCTCTTGCACTTCATTCAGTCTGCTCTTAAGTCCTTTTATTGATTGTTTCATTTCTGTACTCTCTCTCTGGACTTCTTCTCTTAGCTCTTGCATGTTTCTATGCAGGTCTATCAGGATAGTTATGACTTTTATTTTGAATTCTTTTTCAGGAAGATTGGCTATATGTGTCTCACCATGCCCTCTCTTTGGGATTGAATGATTTTTGACTGGACCGGATTGTTCTCCCTTTTCATGTTGATAGAAGTGATCGCTGGCTGGTGGCGCATGTGTCAGCTGGGAGAACAAAGTCCCTTCCGTCTTGCTGCTTGCCTTGCCTTTCTATGGTGCCTGTGCCAGTTACCCATACACCAGGAGTAGTCTCTGGCATAATCTCCTGAGCTTCCGCGCGTGGGGCATCCCTCGGCATAGCTTCGGGTGCTGCGAGGGGTTGCAGACACACCGGATGTGTTCTCCTGAAGAACGACACCCCTTCGTGCCTTCTGGATCTTGCTCCAGCTTCCTCTGTCTGTGCCGGGCAGCTGCGCACTGGCGGCAGCCTCTGGGTCTGCCCTGGCTAGCTGTGTGCTGGGAGAAGACTCTGGGTGTTTGCTGTGGGTGGGGCTTCTCCCTGGCTGCTCTGCAGCTGTTGTGGGTCAGCTGGTTTGCTTGCAGCACTGATGAGGAGGAATGAATGGCAGTCTGCTTATTGCTGTGAGGGGCTTTGGAGCTGCATTGACACCCAGTGGGTTAGGGCACCTGAAGTTCTTTAAGATTCCCAGCCTGCTGGGCTGAGTGTGCTCAGACAATTTTGTACAGCTGTTAAGTCCTTGCCCCTTTAAGACTTTTAAAAGTGCCCACTTTTCTTTTGTCCTAGGGGAGCTGGCTGTGGGGACCCATTCGCAGTCTCCATCTCGGATTTTACTTTTCTGTTTCTCTAATATCCAGTACACCATGCGATGTGTGTCTGTGCTGCCAGTGCAGATTACTAGGGCTCGTTATTTAGCAGTCCTGTGTTTCCACTCTCTCCCCACTCTGATTCTTTTCCTCCTGCCCCCGATCTGAGTTTGGGGGAGTGCTTGGGTCTCGCCAGGTCATGGCTTTGTATCTTACCCTTTTCGTGAGATGCTGACCTCGCAGATGTAGATATAGCCTGGCTGTTGTACTGTATCTTCTGGTCTCTCTTTTAGGAATAGTTGTATTTGTTATATTTTCAAAAATATATACGGTTTTGGGAGATTTCTGCCACCCTACTCATGCTGCCATCTTGAGCCATCTCCTATCCTATTTCTTTCTGATTTTAATGAAACTACCCTTAATAATTCTATGTTAAAAGTATATTTTTACTTTTGATTCCAACCTCAGACTAATCGGGTTTCTAAACTTCATTGTGCTTAAAGATTGCTCAGGTATGGCTGCTAAATTAACCAACTTCTTTCTAATTGTTCTTCATAAAATTAATCCTTAAATGTTTTAATAAAAATAATGTTGTTAATAGATATTCTGATGATTGACCATCTTTTCATTCATAAAATGTCTTAATTTGTCATTTTGTATTATTATTTTTAAATACTGCTGTTTTTTGGTTAATCATGTATTTATAATTTAGCATATTTACATAAATAAAATTCAGATTTAATTTCTTTCATCACTCTGTGATACTAGGTATAAGCTTGCATTGCAAAGTTAGTTGGGAGGCAGTGTGCTCTAACTGTGACATATTTTTCATACCCAAGGTTAATCGATCACTTGAAAATTACCTATCACCTTGCATTAACTAAATATTGTTTATTACAAAAAACAGGTCTTGATGAAACTTTCAAATATATTTTTCCTAGTAAATGCCTTTTTTGTGAATGACATAATTTTATTGTTTCTTTTTTATTTAATGAGGTTAAATATCTCTTGGCATCTTCCATGGAAGATGAGGATTTAGTATGTCTTTACCATCACCCACTACTTCCATTTCCCCTATAATTCTGAATATCTTGTAACACGTGGATTCTTTCCTGATTTATCCTCCTTTCAGAAATAGATAAGACCATGTAATGAAAGTCCTTATAAGTTTCTATAAGATATATTTTACTCTACTTGAAATATGAGCAATTGGAGTCATTTTTAGTAGAGGAATAATCACTCTTTTCATTGTGTTAAGATATTTTAAGAATACAAAAATGGAAGAAATGAGTTCACATAAGAAGGCATTGTAGTGGACTAGGTGATAGCTCAGGTGATTAGAATAGAGGGTAGCATTGACGATGAAGACAAATAGACTTATTTATGAAAGTACAATCAGTTGGAAATAGATTTTGAAGTGGAATCAAAAATATTTAGTGCATATTAAATGTATCAACCAAAGAAGAATTCTCAATGGTAACTCCCAGGCTTTTGGCCACAGGAACTAGAAGTGCCATTTTCTTTAGATGGGGTAGACTTGGGAAGAATAGGTGGGAGATGGGTGTGGATCATTGTGAATTCTACTTTTGGCATATTTTTATGAGACGCCTATTGTGAACTATAAGAAATTCTTGTTTTACCCCATCTTCTTGAACATTCTGAGTTTCCCTTACTGAATCTTTTCTCTTTTCCTTGTGAGATTTCATAGGCTTTTGATGATTTTTTACTACATCATACATAGGGAGTTCTATCTATTGCTTTGAGTGCCTCCCATCTCTAGTGTCCCGTACAGTTTATGGTTCAACTATATGTAAATTTCTATATCATATGTAAATATTTGTACCATATGTAAATATCTGTCAGTCCTCACATAACATCTTCTTTTGTACATTCTTTGCACAGAAAGCTCCCTCCTCGAATCATTATTATTGATCTTGATTACTGAAAAACACCTGTGGAAAGCCTCAAATCCAATACTTTTAAATAGTCTTATATGATCTTTCCAGATAGAGATTTTTATTCTTCTAGTAAAAGTTTATCCATTGGTACACCTATTACAATGTACTGTGATGCCATTATCCATGTGTCTGTCTTCTGAAGATTATGAGCTTCTTGGGAATAGTGATTGTATCTTATGCACTCATTTGATGGCATCTGTGATAGATCAGGCCCCCTTGTGTAGGAATGTGGTGATATTAATGGTTCCTAACTTCATGGACTAACAATTCACTGTGAACAAAACAACTAAAACTCTCAAATGAAGAAATAAAGCAAGGGAAAACATAATGACAATTAATGACAAAAATGACAAAAAATTCATAAATTTTTATGAAGTCAGGTAAATTTTTCCTAACTAGAGAAGGTCACAGAGAGGACAGGACCACTGATTGTCCTGTGAGTTGGGCTTGGGCAATGGGAGGTTCCTCACCTGCTTCCCTGTCTTTGGAATGTAGATTCTTCCCATTGTTCCCATTGCTGCCATTTTCCAGGATGCAGCCATGAGAGGGCAATGTGTCACTGAGACCATCTGGATTGAGCCCGGGGAAGGCCTCTCTATAAACTTTTAAAATTTGGATGGACAGATACAGAGATTTACTCAGCTTGCAGTTATTTGAGATAAACCTTGTAGGGAAATTCCCTTTCTTATGAAAACTGTCACCTACCAATCTGGAGTGGTCTGCTCCTGTCTTCAGCTTCCCCTTACCCTCTGGGTGCACAGACTAGTTTCAGATTTCACATGTTAAGCTCCTGAATGTGTGAACCAACACTGAGAAAGCTTATTAATGAATATGTTGAGGACTGAGTATGAGTTGCTTACACCAAGATGACGGGGTTGAGTCTAAGGGGAAGCCAAGTCCTAAGCAAGGAAATAGCATGTGCCAAATTTCAGATGAGAGAGAAAGCATAGGTATTTAAACAATTAAAAGAAGTAATTGAATTTGAATTCAAAAAGAATATGTTGCTAGAAATATATTTGGAACCAAGCAGTAGATAGATTGTACTGTGGATTTTTTTTTCTTTATCTAACTGTGCTAAGTTTGAAGTTGTCAAGTTTTTCTGGTGGTATGTACTAAATATGTTTACAGTCTGAATTGTTGTAAATTTATACATTTTTCTGTGAACAGTTCCAGAAGGCTAAAATCATTTGATTTAATGTGAACTGGCCCCTTAAGATGCTGGAGATGTAATATTTATGATGTTTGAGGTAAATGTCATCAAATGTTCTGAATGAGGTACATAAATACATAATTATTATATTGACCTCTTCTTTATCTACTGATAAAGGAAGTGTATGTCAGTGTCTAGGATATAAAGTGGCATGTACTTAATGAACTATTGATATGATTATAAGTCATTTCCAAAATACATACTGAGTTGGAAAGCTCTGGCTTTGCATTTAGTCTCTTCTTTTTTCAGATGGTCTAGCTATGTATATCCATCATATTTAAAATAAAAATACTGAATTTTATTATTATGCCACAGAAACTACTTCTAAATCCAAGATCATAAAGATTGACTACTCTGGCCTTTTCTCAAAGTTTTGTGGTTTTAGTTCTTATATTTGGTTTGTTGATCCATTTGGAGTTAATATTTGCATATGGTATGAGGTAAGGGTCCAATTTCATTCTTTTGGATATCAATATCCTATTTGTCAAAGAGACTATTCTTTCCCTAATGAATGTTCTTAGCATAGTTATTAAAAATATATTTATTTTAGATAAATGGATTTATTTCTCTATTCTCAATTCCATTTATATGTATATATACATATATATATCCTTATATCAGTAACACAATGTTTTGATTACTGTAGCTTTGTAGTAAATATTGAAATCAGGATGTGTGTGTCCTCCAACTTTGTTTTTGTTTTTCAAGATTGTTGTAGTTACCTGGAGTACCTTGCAATTCTGGATGAATGTTAGGACCAGCTTTTATATTATTGTAAGAAAGACTGTCAGGATTTTCTAAGGATTGCATTGAATCCAGATGGCTTTGGGTAATATTGCCATCTTAAAAAGAACAAATTTTCCAATCCATGTACAAAGGTATTTTGCCATTACTCACATCTTCTGTGATTCCTTTCAGCAGGGATTGTAGTTTTGGGTGTACAGGTCCTATACCTGTTTGATTAAATTTATTCCTTGAGGTGTTATTTTTTGGGTTGCTATTATAGGTCGAATTGTTTTCTAAGTTTCCTTTTCAGATTATTTATTGCTAGTATATGAAATACAAGATTTTTGTGTATTGATTTTGTGCTCTGCAACAATTCTGATTTGTTCTTTAACTGTAATAGCTGTGTGTGTGTGTTACTTTAGAATTCTCTATGTATAAGATTATGCTATCTGTGAATATAGTGTCACTTCTTCCTTTCCAGTTTGGATCCCTTTTATTTCTTTTGCTTATCTAATCGGTCTGGCTATAGCTGTGAGTAAAATGTTGACTGAGAATATAAAAAGTGGCCGTCTTGTTCCTGATCTTAGGATGAAAAAAGCCAGCCTTTCACCATTGTTTATGGTGTGTTAGAAAAAGCATAAAAACTAAATGTGATTTATTCCCACCAGGAGGTTTAAGAGTTTTAACAGTAAGGTATTAACAAAGGGCCACATGGTGGAAAATATGCCAAGAAGTTGCTCAGGCTGAGAGTGGGGGTGGGGGAGGATTGACAAGGACCTGGATATATGTGTTTGAGAAGAGAAAGAAGTTTTAAACCTACCAATAAAATTAAGACAAATGTAAGAGAAAGCCTAATATGGGTATAACTGCGGTAGGTGATGTCTGAAAGAGAATGTGAACCCTGCAGGATTCAGCCAATGAGGAACCAGGGAGGCTTGGGTAATGGGAGCATTTCAATGCTCTTTATACCTCCAGAGTCAGTAACATCACGCTACTGTCACTTCAAAAATAACAGTATTGTTTAATGGCTGTTACTTATTTGCAAATATCTAATAGCCAGATACATTAAAATGTTTAAAATGCATAGAATTTGGCCAATACCTTCAGATTCTCAAGATATTTCCTTGTACGGATTTGCAATATTAAGATGAAAACATAATATATATATGGGGTTTCAAAACAAGTTAAGCTTTGTACTCTTTGAAAGCACCACTAAAATAACATTATATAGATTAAGAAAAACAAATCCACAAAGACAAAGGAAATTAAAGGAGAAAAAATAGAAACAAAATCTTGGACTGTGAAATTATAAAGCATATGTTGTAAATGACTTAGATGACTAGAGAAAATTGAAATAAAGCTAGTGGTAGAATAAAGCCCAACATATTTGCTGTATAAAATTCATCAAATATTCAGAAGTGATGTTATCAGGTCCCTCTGAAAATGAAGGGTGGTTACCGGTTATTAACAGGAATAGCAGTTGAAGCTTTGTTTATAAGTTGCCAGACCCTGGAACTATCCCTCTCACGCAGGTACACAGACATGTATGCATGCTAGCAGAAAGACTAGTTTATTTTCTGGAGAAGCTAATCCAAACTGACTTTGAACTGGTGAACACCACGCAGGGGTACCACATATTAAAGGGAACTCACGTAGATTCTACATACTACAGAATGGATCCCTCATTCCTCTTTCACCATCAGGCTTTCATGCAGTGGTAGTTTCCAGGTATGAAATTGATAGATTTTTTCCTGGGAAACCGAACGAGCCCCAGGAAGCAATATAAATGCACTACTGTTCAATATTCCTTCATTGGAGTGGCTGAGTTGATCACTGTATAATAAAGTCAACAAATCAAAACATCCCCTCTCTGCACCATGGAGTTTTGTTTTAGCTTTCACTACTGCTTTCAGTATGATAAAACATCCATGGATCCCTAGACATCTGAGAAAATGTTTTAATATGAAATATGAAGATTAAAAATAAAGAGAAAAAATGTGGAAGGCCTAAATAAATAAGTTATTTCCATTCCATTCCTTGATAAGTTTTGGCCATAGCTTTTCTTCTTTTAATGCATTGATGTTAAAATTATGTTTTATATTTATAAAATTTAGTTAGAACTTTGTTTTTTATATTTATATCAACTTTATCAAGTTTTGATGTTAAATCATTGGTAACTTTCCAATCATTTTCTAAAATTTTGGAAATTTGTATGCAATTATCGAAGTGCTATACTTTATTTTTTCTTAGTCTGACCCCAATATAGTACAAATTTCTGTCCACTGCTGGTCATTTTTGATAGACGTTAATATGTGCACTGTGTGTGTGCATGTATGCATATGTGTGTGTGTGTGTGTGTATTGGGGGTAAAGTTTGGACACTAAGGGGAGATATTCTTTAATGACTAATGACATTGTTATTTTCCTAAATGCAATTTTCTACTGAATTTTTACTTCTTAAGCCATTTTATTGTGGTAATTGCTTAATTGAATTTGTAATTAAAGTTAATTCAGTATATTCCTTTATAAATGCAATAATTATGCATAATTTTCTATCATTTTATAGATTGTCTCCTACCTGGTTATGAAGTTACACCTCTTATTTCTAATTTTGCTAATTTTTGTATTTTATTGATTACATTTTCCAGAAGCTTATTTTCTCTTAATCTTGAAATCTGTATATTAGAGAGAAGACATGGTATGAATGATGAAAATAAAGAAAAGAAATATAGCTCCATATACTTCTCATGATTTTTGAAATCTGGAATAAGTATATCTAAAACTAACTTTGAGATATAACTGTAATTATATTAAATATATATTAAGAGCCTTTTTCTTTTCCTTGAAATAATTCCATAATATTTGATACACATTATTTACTCAGTTTTTATTTTTCCCACCAGTGAATTCAGTAGCTGTTTAGTGTATAAAATCACAACAAAATAGTTTAGAACAGCAAAAGAATTCTTCCATAATTAAAAGAAACCACATGGGGAATTTAGGTACTCAAGGTAGAATATCTCCAGTCTGGCAGTAATCCTGAGAAGTCTCTGTGATCCCTATGCTTATATATATAAATGATTAGGTGTATAAAACTTACTTATTCAGTTCTGTGTGTCATAATATGAAGTTCACAATCTTTCATGGTGAAAATATATTTTATCCCCAGAAAGCATTTGCTACAGAAATCCAATACAAATAACAGAGGTATATGGTATAATTTCTCAGTTTCAAGAGCAATTCTTCAGGTGAAAATATTTATGGTCTAAGAGTCATATTTATCACAAGCTAGTGGGATGCTTGGAATATATACACCACTGTTTTATAAGAGTATGGACAACTTCAAATGTCAGAAAAATTAAAATAATGTTGGTTGTCCTTTGAGTCCAAACACTGTGACTGAGCAGGACAGAGTACAGTGGCCCTTTCTGTCTACATATCTTGTGATAGAAATTAGACATGCAGTTATTTTATTTTGGAAGATAAAATGTGTGTCAAATTAAAAAAAGTTATTTTAATAATTCGAAAATTAAGTAGTCTCTGCTTCCAGTAATAGAAAATATTAACAGATCCCAATTTTGGTATCATGTCATGAATGGGCTGTATGTGAGTGTATTTTAACAGATACTGCTGAGGAGACTTAACAGATTTGGAGCACCAGTGCCCTCTCATTTACAGTAAAAGTGAACAACCTCTTAATAGGTAGGCATTGTCTTAAATGCTTATACCTCATATTCTAATGAGACAAGATGATTTTTTTCAGAAGTAAGAGGGAGATCACACAATGCAGAAATGATGACTGAAATGTCCCACTTGTTCAGGATATTCTGAGTCTCTGTGTGCTGTTGAAGGTTTTGTACATCTTCAGTACTTCCGGTTCACTTCTTCTAGTTGGTTAGTCTTTGCAGAGGCAAAGACAGCACTCGTGGTATAATGGGGAAAATTTCAGACTTTTGTTCAGGTAATGGAAACCTTTTTTCTCACTTAAATGAAGGCTTACTCAAAATGCCATAGAGACTACAGTTAAAGAGAACCTGTCACCCTCTGCTCAGACTTGCTTCCTTAAGCAGAATCTCATGAACTCTAAAATAGGAATCAGTTCTAGAAGTCAGGAAAATATTGTGTTTTGGTTTATTTTAAAGCAAAGACCTCCCCTGCAATGAATTGCAGTATTTAAATATACTTTGGAAACGTGTCTGATCTGACTTTCTACCCTTTATTGATTCACATAGACTGTGTGTAGGGGATCATACATTTTAGGGTAAGTTAAAGTGTGGTGCAGTAGCTTAATGGATTTAACACCCACATAGAAGTACATGAGATTTTTTTTATGTGATGCCAACTGCTTGGCTGTGTGGAAATGGCTTCTTTGAGAGTTTGAATACCATTACAGACCCAAACTCCATCTCAAGCTTCAGGGATTTCTAGTTATGACAAATGGAGGCACCTTGCTAGGTCAGACTGATTGGCAGTTAAAGGCCTCATTCCTTACAACTGTGTCCTCTACATATTCTTCTCTCATTTATACAGTACAGTGAGAATGTACTTAAAACTGCCCTGTTCTTTATAAACACTTGGGAATGAGTTTAATTTCCACTCCTTTTTTTGTTATAAAGAATTGTATTTACCATCATTAGGGAGCAAATTTTAATTATTAGGTGTGGAAACACTGCTAAAAGATCATAAATAAATGTTTAGCAAGGAGTCCAAATCAGAAGTAATTAATTTCCAAACTCTAAGGTCACATTTTCAGTGAGAGCTGTGATGGAATCTCAGGGTAAGGTATTATGTTTGCTTTCTATCTAGAAGTATGGAGAAGTAGACAAAGTTTAACAAAGCAATGAGTCTAGAATCAAATCCTTTGATAAATGACATTTGAGATTTATTATGTTTTCTCTTCCCCTTGATCCACATCCACCCCTTGCCTATCATTTTTTAAATGATTAAATCAATCTAGAGCAAATAAACATCTTTGATTTGGCCTTTTCCTATGCCGTGATTTTATATCAAGACTTGTGGGGTTAATATAGAAATCAAATGTATAATCATATATGATTGATTATTTTTTCCTGTAATTCCTGATAAGTGATCAAGAACAGAACAAACAAGACCAAAACAGTTGCTGTGACCTAACTGCCCTCGCTATTGTTTCAATACCGTATTAGACATGGCGCCCCGGGAGACTGGAGACTGCCGAGGATTAAGGTTAGAGTTAGTTAATGACTGTGTATTAAGTCCCCCACACAGAATTCTATTGTTGTTAACATGCATTTGCTCAATAAATACAAAGGGTGCCCTCTCTGCACCACTCTTGCGCTGTTAAGCTTCAAGTCCCCTGGCTGGTTCTTTCAGATCTTTGATATCTCATCGTGTCTCCTCCCTTATCTGCGGGTCAGAAGCAGGGAGAGACCGACAAGTGGCACCAGAACTGGGACCCAAAAACTCAGAGCGGGGAAGCTCCAAAGATCGTTGATCCGGTAAGACTCCCAGGAAAGCGTAAGTAGGGATAGGGTCGAGATGTCAGGGACACTATAATGGGCCAAAACGAAACTAAAGCAGCTAAACCAGAGGATTATTTAAAATTATTGTGTGCCCTCCTAAAAACTTCAGGAGTGAAAACTTCTAAAAAGGACTTTGCTCAACTTCACAAATATATTAAAAAACATTTTTACTGGTTGCTGCCACAAGGAACCCTCAGACAAAATGATTGGAGTAATGTATTAAGACATTTCAAAAAGGCTCACTGACAGGAAAACTTTATCCCAGTACCTGTTTGGGTGGATCAATGGTCCCTCAATAAAGAAAAACTGGCAGGCTTACACACATTAGTTCAAGAACAGCTTTAGCTAAATAGATTAGAATTTTCCACAAGCCCGTGGAATTCCCCTGTATTCATTATAAAGAAGTCCGGAAAATGGAGCTCTTACATGACTTAAGACAAATTAATACAGTCCTTAAACCTATGGGACCTTTACAAGAAGGCCTCCCTTCTCCAGCTATGATGCCGAAAGACTGGGACATGGCTACCATTGATCTTAAAGATTGTTTTTTACAATTCCTTTAGCTGTGGCAGATAGGGAAAATTTCTCTTTTACTGTACCCTCCTTAAATTTATAAGCTCCTTCAGAAAGATTCCAATAGAAAGAACTTCCTCAAGTAATGTTAAACAGCCCTACAATTTGTCAAAATTATGTGCACAGGGCTCTCTTGTCTCCTCCTAGCATAAGTCAGGAGCTCTGTCTGTCCTTTCACTTTATCTCTAAATAAAAGCCTCCCCTTAGCTCTCCTACTTTGACTGTTTGCTAAGTTCATTCTTCAACTCCGCAAACAAGAACCCTGGCATCATTTTGGGGGGCTCTTCCAGGATAACTTCGGAGGTGAGTATCGGCATCCAAGCCTGCCTTTCCTTTCACTCTCCTTATAGGAGGAAGCGTCTATGGCACACAGCATCGGGCGCTCGTCAGCCATTTAAATGGGACTAGCCCAGCTGCCGATCTCAAAGTCTCGAGCGACAGATTCCCCTGCATCTCCCTCAATGGATCCCCATCTCCCTTGGGAGCTAGGAATGTCACCTGAGTGGAGCCCAGGATTCCCCTTCAGAGGCATCTCCTTGGATGTGAGGGACTGAGGAAAGCCATGGGCAACTGCGAGAGTCTAGGCTGAGGCTACACTTCAGTGGCTTCTCAAAGGTCTGCGTGTCTGGAATCAGATCCCAACAGCCTGACTGGGTATCCGTGAGGAGTGTCTCTCTGTCTCTGACTTCCAGCCTGCTTCTCCAGGCCGCCCTGGCCTCTGAGTGAGGCAGGGGACATTCCTAACACTCTTCTAACTTCATCAGTTTCACAGAACTTAATGCCCACCACTGCAAGGTAAGAGATTGCTCTTATTCCTGACTAAATGCTGTACTCTTTATCTCATAAAATGTGTCTGAGTGCCCGTTAGCTACTTAAAAGATGATTAGCGTCAGCTACTAGTCTTAAGTCTCTGATTAGAAGGGCTTGGCTCCTGAGAGAAGTATACAATATAATAAGATTATGTGGCTCAATATATTTTGATGCAAAGAAGGGAAATGGTCAAAACTCCTGTAGACTACAATATGGTATTAGTTTTCTAAATTTTTTTGGTGAAAATCTATTCTCATTGGGTTCATTACTATCTTCAAAAATTGGGAGATTCTTAAACTAGACTCCCTGAAATGGAAGAAATTCATCTTCTGCAATACAGCCTGATTTTAAATAACTGGTGCTAGAATTGTATTTGCATTTCATTCCCAGCCATCTGGACACACACAGTCTCTATCAGTACAGAGCCTTCACTGGCCCTTTTAGTCTGGGGCCATCTAAACCTTAACCCAGTTATGTAAACTACTCATCCTTAGAGGGTATTCTTGAAAATTGAGATACTTTTAATCAAGTAAGCTATAAAGAAAGTAGACAATTGAATATTAGTAGCTCAAATCTGTATCAGTTTATCTGTCTGTGTATATGTTCTTTTATGAAAAGTGTTGCTAACTGTAGTCATTATGTCTCAATCTGTATGTTTGTGTGTCTAAGTGTGTAAATGAAAAATATTTTTCTACCTCCAGATGGTATTAATAAAAATTGATTTAAAGACAAAGCACTTGTGAAAATTGGGCATACTAGAACTTCCAGAAAATTCTAATAGAAGATGTTAATCATTAATGCTAATTTAATTTGAACTAAAATGGACATGTCCTGATAGTTATGAGCTGCCTAAGTTTACCTAAAGTCATTGAAGTTGATGTTATCTGTTAAATATTTCAAGAAAAAGTGCTTAAAGAGAGGCTTGACTTTGTCCATTGTTTGGTAAAAGTTTTGTGAGCAGCATAGTTGTTAGGAATGAGTAAACTAAATAAGTGTAGCAAGTGAACATCTTAATAATAATGTGTTAATGTGTTACAGTGTGTATACCAACAAATAGCCTGATAATCTTTGTGGTAACCTAAAAACTTAATGTTTTGCTAAGTAGACATATTTTGTGCTTAGATATTGTGCTGTAAAGCACAATGGTTCCAGAGATTATAAAGTATGTTCATAAATTCGTTCATCTAAAGAATGCTAGTGTAATGGTTTACAATAGCCCACTTCTCAGTGTTCACTGAAAATTAAAGTTCTTAATGGTTTTAAGGTCTAATTAAAGCTACTTAAAGTAATAAAGAAAACATCTCTACTTGCTAAAAAAAGATGTGTGTTTAATAAGAGAAGGTATAAGGAATGGAAATTCATTTTGTTGAGGGTAAAAGAAGGTAACTGTTCTAAAGTACAGCTGTTTATTAAAGAGGAAGAACACTGAATGTAAAAAGAAAGTTGTAGAAACTTTGTGGAAAAATTGATATAGTCATGCTATGTGAAATTAAAGCAAATAAGTCTTGATATCAAGTACACAGCAAAACTGGACTTTTTTGTTTGTTAAAAGAACAAAGGTTTATTAGTCTATCGTTAATGTTGAAAGATTGCAAAGGGTTTTTAATTGTCTTATCAAAACAGTTTCTTATGCTTAAAGTCTCAATGAGTTGTCTGAGTATTTAAGAAAATGAGATCTTAATATTAAAAAAACTAAAAGATAAGCTTTGCTAACAACTGTGTAATGTTCTGTATTTGCCTTTAAAATATTTTATTGTCATTCTGATTAAATAGTTAAGTATTGTTTCATAGTGACCTATGATTCTATTTAGGCAAGTGACTTCAAAACTATTCTGACAGCTTCCAGAGTTAAATTCAAAAAGGTGCTTTTGGCCTCTAGTTCACTCTTATATTTTCCAGAAGGCCCCTGGAACATGTCAGAGAATTTTTTTCTCCTCATCAGGGAAAATATTTGGCTAATTTGGCTTATTTATCTGATATATATTTACCTGGAAAGCACTGTCAAAGGGAATGATGCTAAACTTTGTTACTGAATGTTTTATGTTACAGAAATATCCAAATTTCCTTATATCAACTGTCTTACAGTAAGCTCTCATCAGATCTTTAACCATTGTCGTTTGTAAGTCTTTTGTCATTTATAGTCACTGATTACTCGTAAACTAGTAACGAATTAGATTTCAGCAGTACAGGTATTGGTTACATAAGATTAAGTAAACTAAAGAAAATGATATTGTGGCTTTTTGTTTCAAATGTTGCTGATAAAGTGTTTTAAGCTTTTTCTCAAGCTGACTGACAACAGTTTAGTAAATGACAATACCTTTATAAGCAGAATTGAAACATATCTTTCTCTCTACCTGACCCCTCCAGAATTTAAAAACTTTCAGTGAGTATTTTTATATTTTATGGCAGTATGTTTATTTGCATAAGCTCAGTAAGAATCTGCTTTCCTTGTAACAGGACCAATTAAAAACACTTGTTATATTACCAAGGCTTTGACTGGAATGTCATACCTGAGAGACATGTGCATAAACTCAGATATGAACAGCTTTAAGGAACTAAGATTAACTTTTTTGAGCCAACAAAGCCCCTTGGAAGAACTAGCCTGGTACCTTGCTTACAGGTTCCCAGCAGCCTTACCAGGTGAGTAAGGAAGGCCACTTCCTGGCAGGTGCAGAAACTTCAGGAATATCTTGGGAACCTCAAGAAGAGGGGAATTCACCCAAATATACAGGTATTGCAGGCAAAACCTGATGGCAAGTCTGGCTTGGCTTTCTGGCCCGAGAGGCCTTTAAAAGTCCAATCTGAAACTCCTTATAAAAAGTTCCAGCAAAGCACACTTAAAAGATCCTACGTAATCAATTGCTCTTCTTGCTGCACTTATGCAAATAGTCAAGCCAAGTGTTAATTATTTTCTTAATCTAGTTATTTCTAATAAAAATGAGGGTGATTTTAGAGAAAAGTATTATTTCAATAATGCAGCCTTATCTATACTAAATCCTAATACTAGTCATTGGGACATAGACTAGATCCAGAATTCTATTTTCCCCAAAATATCTACCTATAATTCTCCAGATATTTTAGCTTTATGATTCTTCAGATATTTTAGTTTTATCCCATCATTTCAATTAAAATTTTATTGTTTCTAGTCCTCACCTTCATCCATGCATTCTTAATCGTGTCAAGTTGCTTCATAAAGGAAAATCTAACTCCAGGTGCTGCTATTTAACCTAATAACACAATTTGTTCTATCTTGCTTAGAAGCCATAAAACTGTAAATAGTAATAGAAATGGAACCCAAGATGGAAGCGCCTATATTCCAAGGCCCTCTCAACTGACCACTGATGGAGACCTAACTGCACCCTTTATGTGCTCCCTCTCAGCATAAAGCAGCCAGAGCAGTCATCACCCCTTTTCCTAGCAGCAGCTAGGGTCTCTATCTGTAGAGGGGGTAATGAGTCAGGGACCAAGAGCTTAGACAGAATAAGGTGAGGGCTTCCAGAAAAAGCAAGTCAGGATATTTGCAGTCAGAGCAATGTACCTACATGCAAGGAAACCCCCTACCAAAACTCTGTGTTAAACATTAAGCTCTAGAGTCATTCTTCAGTGAGATCAGTTGAAGCTTAAAAGGCCAGGAGCAACTTGGCCGGAAGTGTTTGAGTGTTCTTCAAATAAAGAAGGGTATCTCAGCATAACCCGTGACTTCACTGTAAACAGCCCTAGCAAACAAACAACAACCCAGCCCACCTTAGGGGCAGGACAGGAGGTACAAGCCCTCTCTTCACATTATCAAGGTATATGTGGTGTGGGATGCATTCTTCCTGCTCTAACAGATTACCCCAGAAATAGTCATGAAAGACTTCTCCAAGCTCTGCTGTCTGATTATGACGACAACTTGAAGCTTTTAGATTCCACCTCTGTTGTAGTTGCAGCTGCATTCATCCTGCCGGTTCCTGGACTTGTCGGTGGAATGAAAAATAAAATATCTAAGTTAACCTGTGTGTACAGTAAGACAATGAATTTGACTACTTCCAAATTACTTGAACTCAATCAAGGACTGGAGGAAGTGAGAATAGCAGTACTCCAGAATCATGCTACTATAGACTATCTACTGTTAAAAGAACATATGGGATGTGAACAGTTTCCAGGAATGTGTTGCTTTAATTTGTCTTATTTTTCTCAAACTATTCAAAATCAATTAGACAATTTTCATGTTATTAATAAGTTTTCACAAATGCCTGGGTTACCTAAGTGGTTTTCTTGGTTTCATTGGTTATGGCCAGTAATTGTAGGTCTGCTTTTGTTATGTATTTGTATTCCTGTTCTGTTAATGTGTGTATGTAATTTAATTAGTAGTTTTTTAAAACCTATACATGCTTACATTACCAGAAGTTATGTCAAAGAAATAATCAATCTTCTCATATTTTCTTCCTTTGCTACTTATATAGCCTTTCTTTTTCCTTCCTAAATAGAGTCCTTTACTTGAATTCGTGCCTTATACTTGAAATTACCATGTATCATAATCCTTCCAGCTGGTAAAGATACCTCAAGACAAGTGCTGGGCATAGAAGCCAGGGGGCATAAATCTGAAAAGAAGTAAAAAGCTAACCTTTTCAAAGAACACTGCTTCTCTCTCACTTACCAACTTTACATCTCCCTGTGTGGCCCCAGAAGATGGCTGGTTAGCCAGAGATGGGTAAGATTCCTCAAGGAAGAAACAACCTAAGACAGGCACAGTCACAGGGGGGCCATCAGGGGAGAAAATGGGGGTCAACAGAGGTGAGGCTTAGAACCTCACCTCCCAAGTTTTGAGAGAAATCTTCTGCACCCATGGCTGTTTTGTTGCCATTGTCTAGCTCTGATCAATACCTGGTCTATAGGCATGGACCTGACTGCCTACACGTGCCTTTTCACTGCACTAAACTGTACTTCCCATCTTTATTTTACATCACGAGATTTAAAAAACAGATGATCTTTTATGAAAAGGTAAACTGTGTTAAAAAGCTTTCTATTAGAAATGTAATCTTTATTATGTCTACCTACTACTTAAACACTTTATTTAAAAAATAAGGGGGAAATGTAGGATGAATATACAAATCAAGTATAGAAATCAAATGTATAATCATATATGACTTGATTATTTTTCCTGTAATTCCTGATAAGTGATCAAGAACAGAACAAACAAGACCAAAACAGTTGCTGTGACCTAACTGCCCTCGCTATTGTTTCAATACCAGTAAGACATGGCGCCCCGGGAGACTGGAGACTGCCGAGGATTAAGTTTAGAGTTAGTTAATGATCGTGTATTAAGTCCTCCACACAGAATTCTATTGTTGTTAACATGTATTTGCTCAATAAATACAAAGGGTGCCCTCTCAGCACCACTCTTGCGCTGTTACGCCTCGAGTCCCCTGGCTGGTCCTTTCAGATCTTCAATATCTCATCATGTCTCCTCCCTTATCTGTGGGCCAGAAGCAGGGAGAGAATGATAAGACTGATGAGATGAATAGTTCTTTACAATTTATTCTTAGTACTGTATATCTTGTACTTGAATTGGTTTCATTAATTATCTATCCAACATTCAAGAGAAGATAAGACATCCAGGAATGATGTTTCCTTTGAAACTCTTACTAAGTCAATTTTGGGGACAATTGAAGCCTGTTATAATGCCTAGTAATCCCATGTTACCATAAGGTCTGTGGACACTAACCAAATCCTCTTTATAATAATGATGTAACAGTGCACTGCCTTCTGTAGTCTGCTATTGTAATTAAAATTGAGATTCTGTGGTTGTGTTCTCATTTCTACATTTGATTCCAATGTGTGTGTATGTGTATGCATATTCCAATGTTTTTTTTCTTATGATACAAGGAATACCAACACTGTCTTATGTGTACGTATGAATGCGGTATGGTTTTTACACACACTCATTCAAATATCAGTAGCTGAAAGTTTGGAAATTTCCATGTAATTCTAAATCCATTATTGGTTAGTTATTAGTAGTGCTGATTTTTTTCTGAAAAAAGCCTTGTCTTATTGGCTTGATATTTATACGATGTAAGAAACATCCCTCTTTCTTCAGTTCAAATGACTTTTGGGTATGTGGTATCATGATAAATTTAGGTAAGCTCATTGCTTTTAAATATTTTAATACAGAACATTTGTTTTCTTTATAATTTGAGTTTCAAAAAAAGGCCAGAGGTACAAAATTTGTAGAGAGCATTTTTAAATTTATTTTTCATATGAAGTGGATATATTGGAGTGCCCTCCTTGTTTATGGAGTCATAAAGTTTTGATCCTTTAAAATTAATTTATTAAGAAATATCCGACAGATGTTATATTTGTAATGCTGGTAATACAAAGGTCTATTTTGTTTTTTGGTTTGTTTTTTGTTTTACCATTATGAAAATTGAGAGCTCACTACATGTTGGAAGGGCCTAATTTTGTCTAAATGCATTAAATCTGCTGCTAGAAAGCCCAGTGAAAGTGAGCACTTGATTGAGTCTGTGGGGAACAGCTCCCCACTGAGCCTTTACACAGGAACAACTGTTTAAAGAAGAATGGAAAGTAGAACAGACAACAAAGTTAAGACAAATGTGCAGACTCCTGCTTTTAATGGCATTCAAGGGCTTAGCAAGCCATTAACTTTAGTGCTGTGGAATTGCTGAAAGGAAGATTTAAAAATAAAAAGTTGTGGTTCTCTGGGGACTAAGATGCTAAAGGATCCAGAAAGATCGCTTGCTATTGGAGAGGATCTCCAAGCTTGGAAAGTCAGAGTCAATTGAAAAGAAATATGGAAATGGTAATTGATTCCCCTTGAAAAGCTAGTGGCTATTAAAGAGAATGAGGCCAAGTAAGTTGGTAAATCATTGGTGTTTTAAATATTAGGAAGGACTCTTTATGAATTTGTACACCTATCTCAATTTTTAAAGTTATATTTAATAAGGACAGTTGCTTTCTTGCAAATAAGTCATTAGCAGTTACTAAAAGCGAAGAATTGTCAAATTATTGGAAATTTGCTTATCAAGTACTAGGGAACATGCCTCATGAAATGAAATATTTTACCCTCCAAAGTACCGATCCCTGGTGCTCTTCTACTTCATGTGGAATAAGTGGTCTTGGTTTATATTCCGCCAATGCCTCCTATTACCCACTTTGTCATTCGTTCTCTATCTCTCTCTCGTAAATTTGAAAATATCACATTGAGCCAGAAATCTTGTTCTTTTGAAAAATAAGACATATGGTTTTAATCCTGGGGTTGTGATAAAATTTTCTACTTAACTACCATGCACTTTTATTTTTAATTTGTTTTTAATTGAAAAAGAGATTTGGTTTTTCTTTAAATTTAAATCTATTATTCACAAAGTAGAGGAAGAAATGATATCTAGGCTTGATTAACTAGTGATGAGGATGGTTTGTTATAAATCTTTGTCTGCCAGTCTTCTTCATGTGAAAGTAAACTGACTAGAGGCCATGTTACCAGCAGGAAATGAATGCTTTTAACTATTATACTTATTGAGAGATAAGTCTTGGAGTGAAGCCATCAATGGAGAAGCTTCCATACATGGTTCATGATGGAAAAGTGCTGAAGATGAAAGTGGAAACATACATCCTACCATGAAGGTGGATGTGAAGCCACAGGACAGAAATGAAAAAAAAAATCTCCTAATACTCTTAGGTGGCAGATATTTTTATTGTACACTAACTAACTCAATCTGAAGTTAAAGGCTCTAAAGCACTAAGGAAATAACACCATGTATATGGATGGCATGATGGCTTAAGTAAGAATATGGTTCTGGAGTCAGACTACTTGAGTTTGACTCCTCATTCCACTACATACTAGTTGTGTGATATTGGGCAAAATACTTACTGTTACATGGCTTTTTAGTTGTAAAATAATAACACCAATTAGGTTTGTAAAGATTAAAAGATCTAATATTTATAGGGCCTTTAGAACAATGCTGAACAGATAAGTACTAGGTGAATGTTTGCTTCTGTTATTAATAAAGGATAAAGATTTAATATGAAGAAATGCCCCATGTCTCATTATAATCTTAAAATACGTTATTTAAGCATAACTTGCAAAGCAAATGTGTCTGACTTAATATTAGTATCAATATTATTAATTAAAACATTTGCTTTATTAGAGTGATATTTATAAATTTTTCAGTATTACAAAATAATGTATTTGTGATTAATTGATTATGTTATAACAAGGCAATGCAGGGCATGTTGATGATATACTTAAGCAACTGATTAAACTTTGAATCGCATTCTTCTCTGGTTTTCAGTTAGCTTCATAGTAGATGGAGTTTGGGGACATCAACATGTCTATAAAAGGGATCTGGGCAGCTTTGCCATATCACTGTTTCCAAGGTATTTTGGTTTTACAGGTAAGGCCTGGGAGTCTATATTTCTAGAAATTGCTGAAGATTGTATATATCAGATTGTATATATCAGGTGAGGACATAAAATATTTGAAAAAATAAACCTATGTGAAAAGAGATTGAAGATGAATTTCAGAAAGACTTAAGGCAATAATACTGCTTCCCATAGATATTAACATAGAACTAGAAACTAATTGTAAAATAGACAAAAATTGTGTAGCCTTGTTTAAATGTTCAGTGTAAGAGTTTCCATTCTGTAAATAGTTTTAATTCTATAAGAAATTCTGATATTCTATGATTAAATGCCTTTGAATAGCAATGAATATTTAATTTCTGTTTTGTTGAACTTCTTTCATAGTTTTTCTTTTTTATATTTTATATTCTTTTATTTGAGGGCAATCATTTTTTGTTATTTAAGCCCTGTGTATTATTTCTAAAATGGATCAAGAATGACAACTTCAGAAAACTTGAAGTATCTTCTGTTTTTGATGCTGAAGAACTGCTGACATATGATTTTATAAATTTACTTGATTTTAGATATGGAAATTCATGGCTTTGTAGTAGATGAAAATATGATCTAAATGTTTTTTATGCAACTTTTGTTTGTCATTTATAATAGACTAGTAAGTAGACAATTAATTTTTATTTTCTTTAGTGTATTTGATATTTAGCATATTTTAACATTTATAATTTGCTCCTGTTATCATTCTGTAATATTTTATGCATATAGATTAAGTTCCTAACTACATAAAAGTATAATTTTAATATTTTAATTGTTTATGAATTGATTTTTTCTTGACTATTCAGCAGAATAAAAAAGGAAGTGATTTAAAACCTTTAATGAAAAATTACATCTGGATTTAATATTCTTTTGCTTGTGTACTAGTAATTATATTAATTAAAGTTTTAATTTCAAGCAATATTGCCTAGATAAAATTAAGTAAACATCTTCTATTAGTATCTGTTTATATACTATGCATCATTGCCTCTTACCCTTCATTTCTTGCAGTCTACATTCAATTATAATTATTTTTTCTCATTTAATGCTTGCCCATATTGTAATAATACTGCATGTACTACAAATCATATATAGAGCTGCTAGATGATGGAAAATGTTTATTGTGTGTATAAAAATAAGCTTTCTATATTCATCTGAACTAACAGAGTTTCAGTTTGGTAAGACTATGTCTTTTAAACATTTAAATTAATATCCCTTGAACAGTTAGCTGTTTTAGATGAAGGTTTACATATCATTTCCCAAATTCACTCAACATTTTTTGTTATTATACAGATAATTATTGATGTATAATTCTTGGTATTCCATTCAATAATTGTTAAAGTAATTTCTTTTTTCCATGGAGTTGAGGCTTGGTGATGATCATTGCAAGTGAATGCAATTCAACTTTAAAAGTGAGTTTTGTTCAAGTTTTTAAACTTATTTAAAGGAAGGAATTGAGTGGTTTTAAATTTCCAGATTCTTTCTCATGCTGCCTCTGACAGTGACATCCTTATTATATATTGTACCTTGTGCACTCTGCTAAATGTGAAGAAAAGAAGACAATAAAGAAAATATGAGAGAAAAAGAGGTTTAGACAGAAGAATATCCAATAATCATAATAAGGAAAGTTGAGTTTTTCTTGCAGTGACTTTTTAAATCAGCTCTATATGGAAGAAACAACTTGAAAAACTAAGAGACTAGAGACTGTCCTTCCTGAACTTTCTCAAGTGGGTCGGTTAATACTGACTGGATTTTTCCATCCAGTTCCGATTTTATTTTTACTATTTAGTTATAACTTAATACCATCTTTAAGGAGGCATCTGCAATTTGCTACTTCTTTCAACATGATCATTGTCAGTTATCACAGTAGTCTTAATTGTGTGGTCATCTAAATGAAATGGGAGACTTAAGTAATTAACCATATTTACCATGTTTTCTTAGCTATCATATAGTAATAATTGTTATTGTTTTTTGTTATTTTGCTTTTGAACTGTAAATGCTACAGAATATGCATAGTTTATGTCAACTCTCCGGTTTACTCTTGTCAAATGTAAGAAATTAGAGCTTTGAGAGAAACAATAAGTGTTTTTCACTTTCATATAATTTTGACGACCAATCAAAATGGAAGAAGCCCTTTGTGATATATTTTTAGATAGGCCATTTCAAAATTAAGAAGGTAAATATGTTAGTGACAGATAATACGAGTATCAATGTAAATCATCTTTCCAGATGGGATAAGTGACTCTTGGAAAGGTAAAGAAATTAAGGAGAAAAAAAGTTCAGGTCTTTAGAGAAGAATTTACCAGTGCAAATAAAATTTTGTTCCTTTTTTTTCTCCATTAAGTCTATACTGAGTGAGTAGATGATTTCAAAATATACAAGGATCCAAAGATGTAGTCATATATGTATTTTAGAACTACAGAAATGTTTATAGGATTTTTAAGGCCCACATTTTATGTCCACAAATTAGGCAATGGGGAAAGTAAAATAATACTGCCACTGTCCTAGAGGACAGGTAACAGACCCTGTGGGAAAAAATAAATAAAAATTGTCCTGCTCTTTCAGCTCTTATGAAAGAGGTGAAGACTTAACAGAAAGTAGAGGTTTGAGTAGCCTCCATCCAAAAAAATAACAAACTATGAATTCCATTTCTTAGTTAATATTTGTTTACTTTTCACAATTCAACTATTTTCAGAGTGCCCTAAATATCATAATTTAGTAGGAATGGGGATAAATTAAAATACCCAGTGGAAGATTAGAGACAAATATTTTTAGAAATTATAAATATAGCCGGCATAGGTTTATAAAAACCTGTATTAGGATGTGGTAAAAAAAATAAGCTAATTACAACTAAAAGATGACAGAGTTAAGGCAGTTTCATGAGAAGATTATAATGGATTTCATTTTTAATATATAGTATTTGACATGGTAAAGCACTGAGATAAATATGTGTAGTATATCTATCAGACAGTTTTGCTCAGGAAAGGCATGAGTTTATATACTCATCTCTATCATTCTGTTTTCCAGCATATCCTCACATACACATGAATAACATAACTGGCATATACACATTCATACGTGAGAATATGTGCATTCATATACAGAAATTCACACCTGTGTATGCAGATGTATGTCTATGGATATGGATATGTGTGTATGCATTCATATGTCACATGACCATAAATAAAAGTGAAGCTGCAAAAATTTGTTGTGATCTCTGAGAAAGAAATGTAGACTAAGAGAGTGTTGATGACAGCCTTGAATCATATTCCTATTCATGGAGTACATGGTTAAATGGAGTAAGCAAGGAGGGGACTGATGATAGACAAGGAAAGTAAATACAGTGCAGCAGTCCAGTCCAATGGAAGCCAAAGGAAAAGAAACCCTCGAAGACACTAAACATGTTAAAACAGGAGCTCGGTGGAGCCTTCACCACTGCTGTTGAGTAGATTATTGAGTGTCAAGTAACAAAGGATGAGGAAACAAGGGCTGTGGGAAATGGGAGGAGCTAGAATGGATTACGCAGTTTAAGAGTTTGGCAGTGAAAGAACTGAGTGAAAAAGTGCCTTTAAATTTTTTCCTCAATTTCTTGTGTTTATAGTATTTCATGATTTATGTTTGAGAGGAAATATTATAAGCTTCTTAGATTAACCACTAATTCAAATAAATGATTGAACAGTATATGTAGTATACACAAGAGCTATAGTCTAGCTTGACTTTGTCACATACTCCTTTGTTAATATGTCTGTAGAAAGTTTACAGCTATCTCATCAGTTTTCTCATGTACTAAATGTTAAATACGTTCTCCTTAATTGCAGAACATTTATAAAATTAAATTCCATATATGAAGTTGAACATGAAAATGAATTGCATTGTTAATAAAGAAATATATTTATCAGATAAAGTCTACAATTTTAGGAATTATTGCAAAAGTAAAAAGGATATGAATAAAGGGAGGTTATTCTTAAATTAGGAATTATAGGCAAATACATAAGAGCCTACGGTATGGAAAAGATTATAGCTTCAAAAATTTTTAATTAAGGTCTTAGAGAAAGCAAGAAGGGATGTGATCTGCAGCATATGTTAAGATTTAAGATAACTTTCATTTTCTTAATTTACATTGTTTTCTCTGGAAAATATAGGCAGTGTCTGTTGGAAAATAGTAAATTAGATGTGGGATTGAGACAGGCATCAGGGTTGCTTAATCTAGGATTTCTAGTGTTACATGAATACAAAATAAAATGGGTGGTGCAAAATTCTGTCTAGATCATGCAATTCTGTTGTCTTAATTAATTAGGCTGGCAAAACTATATAGTGAATACCTGTTTATATGGTATTAAAATATGGTTAGTGTTGGATGGAGTTACTGAAATTTAAGAGAAAAATGTGATAGGGAATAATGATGTTTCTTTAGAAACAAGAATAAATTTTTACTACCTGTTAAGGGCTATGTATATATTTACCATAGAGATACATTTATAAGAAGTTTCTAATAATTGTTCACTTTTATGTTAATAAAAGGGAGACATAACAATTGCTGTTAAAGATTCAGAGTGGATGATAATGCAGAAACTTCCTTTAATCATGAGTTTAGATAACTTCTCTTTTTCATCCAGTGCAATTGCTCTTAAGCAGTAAAATGGATGGATTTTAAACTTTTGTAGTATCTGTCTTTTGGAGATATATTGAAAGACAGAGAAAGTTGAAGAAAAAAATTTAAAAGTGACTTGATAAACATAAGTATTGGAAGATAGAGAACACTGAATAAAAACATTTAAAATTGACTTGGGAACCAATGAATTGAATATATTCTGCTAACCATAACTCCATTTCCTTTTTAAAAAAAAGAAATTAATGCTAAATTGTTCATTTAAACTCAAAATTTGTTGACTAAGCATATATCTATTTCTGTACCTCTGTATTTTTATCTATATCTTGGATTTCCAGGTTACATGACTCTATACTATATCTATAATTATATCTACTAATGTTTACTGTTTATTTTACTTCACTCTACAGTATGGGTTTATTTTCCCAACTGATTCTATTTTTCGCAATAGAAATTATTCTTCCACGGATGTTAAATTGAGAAATTTCAGTTGAGGGAGATACTTGACTTTTCAGTTATAACAGAGTGGAAGGAACAGCTCAATTCAGCATACTGATTTTTACTTAGATGGTCCCCTTTTTACAAGTGCATTACCATAAGACTAATTTTGTAAAGATTCACATTGGCTTTTGTTTCCTCACCATGTATTTTCAAATAGAGGTGCATACTAATATATCTTGTTGCTTTTTATTCTGCTTATAAGATAATTAAAAAAAATTTTTAAACATATTAGTTATCATCCTAAAATTAGAAATCTTACTAGAAACAGAAGGATAATGTCCTGTTTATCTTATCACATTTTCAACTGGTCACAAAAAAGTCAATTGTATTGATTATTCTATGAATTTTATTAGCATATCATTCAATGTAACTTGGTTTTTAATTTACTGTTACTCCTGCATATTGATTATGAACACATCAAAAAAACCCTACAAGTTTTAATATTAAATTTTGTATTAAAATGTACCCAATTTAGGAATAGGTTTTATGACATTAATTAAAAAGAAGTCTATTTTAACATATACCCCAATATCTCCATTTATTACACAAAATTAATTCACAAGATAATTGGTGAGTTCCCTAATGGCAAAACAATGAATCATTAAATGCTCTACACCCCTTATAATTTCTCACAATTACAAAGTTGCCCAATTCATGGGATAACTATTAACAACAATCTGTAATACATAATAATTAATAAACATTACACACCCCACAGACAAAACAGTATTTCCTGCAGAAGTTTGGGGTCCTGTGAGAGAGGAATAAATTTGAAATGGTTGAAGGAGATGTGAATGACATATTCGAAGCAGATTCATTGACTTGGGTATGATAGGGTATTCCTTTAGGTTATCTATATTAAGTCTATGTGAGTTACCACTTAGAATCACTGCTTCTTCCTTAGGTTAAGCAATTTCTTAGATGGATGATTAGGTACTTCGTTCATCTTTTGTCCATTACCTTTTACATGAAAGGCTGATTCTTTTCTGAAAAAAGATCAATTTCATGTTGCTGTAGGGAGTGTTTGTCCAGGATGTTTATTCTTACAATGTTGATTTACAATATTATTTCCTTTTATAGTAAAAAGGACAACAGTTTTTTTTTTCAGGACAGCTTGTTTTATTGAGTAATTGAAAAATATGGAATGCCTCACAAATTTGCATGTCATCCTTGCACGGGGGCCATGTGAATCTTCCCTGTATCGTTCCAATTATAGTATATGTGCTGCCGAAGTGAGCACAGGACAACAGTTTTAACAGTCATGCAAAGTTGCCTGAGGTGTAGTTTTTTGATAATGAAAATATATTTAATGTTGATAAATAGCATAAATAATTTGTTGCAAATTACAAATTTTTTCCCATGTACCCCCTATTTTCCTCTATGTAGCACTCTATATTTCTCTTTCTTTTCATAGCCATATTTCTTCTCTCTTCACTATTTCCATTTTCTTAAATCATTTCCAATTGCTTTATGTCTCCCAGTTCAATCATTCCATTAAAATACTTCTCTCTGAAATATGAATGGTTTCCTTACTGCTAAATCCAAAGAAAACTTTATTCTTCTATTTTGAAGTATTAATTTATGTTGAGTTTATTTTTCTTCTTGTGCTTTAAATTTTTTTCTTCTACTTCTTTTAACCGGTGGTGGGTCCTGTACTAATACCCTCAGGAAAGAGTGTGTGAATAATAGAAAAGAGAAATATAGTCTTTGCATACAAAATCTTGTGTTAGAAAATTTTGAGAGAGAGAAGAAAATGGATCCATGAGATATACATTATGCTTTGGAGAAATGAGAGGGAAATATTTTGCCTCATTTTTCAGGTGGGAAAGAGAAAAAGGTCTGTGGGTCCCATGAACCCACAGAAAAGGTGGAAACTGTGTGATTTTTTTTAAACAATACCATAGGGAATCAGAACACCCTGGATAGGAATAATTGTTTGGCATGTCTGGCTGATTTATTCATAGGTAGCCTTGCAAAATATTCCCATTATCCAAATATGGCACAGATATAGTAGAGAAGCCACCATGGGCCATGTGAAATGTAAGGCAGGTGTCTCAGATGTACATCATATTGTTAGAGGGAGTGACAGGCCTAAACCAGAGCTGCTTGTGTGGAGCCCACCGAGATTGAGTATCTAACCTCATCGCGATTTCAACTCTCCCCAGGAATGTGATCTTAGCAGTGAGTCTGGTATTCTCTGATCGGCACCAATGAGGGACTTTGCCACACAGGCCCTTCCCATTGCCCAAAGGAAAGGGAGATGATCCCTCTAGTAGGACTTTTGTCCCCCAGAGGAAGGTGACCTTACCTGAAACAATCCTGTTTTTATCTGGACCTGCCTTTTTTGTTATGGCAGCTCAAGCAGGCTCATGTATCACGTGACCTGAGTGTACAGTACCTAGAAGTAAGACTTCCTGAAAGCAGAATTAAACTGAAGAATAAGAAGATCTTTCTGTCATATGGAGGGTGCTTACCATTTCTAAGTCTTTTGAAATTTTTTTCACAATATATCACTGTATGTGCATATACTGAATACTTGCAATATGACCTCAAGCTGAAGACTAAGCATATTCTGTCCTGGGCTCTTAGCTTTCACCTGTACATCTTCACAAACAGTTGTCCTACCTAGATTTAAAAATATAATACATAGTCACTATTTTAGTAAAATGTGGAAAATAAATAAAAATTAAAGAAAATTAAGATTTCAATAATCTCTCTACTAAAATTTTGAGTATTTAATTGCAGATTTAAAAAAACCTACCCATTGTTATTAATATAAACATAAAAGAAATAATAAATTATATGTAATAAACATTTACTATATGGCACATTCCTTTAAGAAGTGACTTGTTACTATGGGGGGTGGGAGTGGGAGGGGTGTGTGGGGGAGGAGGTTGATGGAGATAAAGTGGCACGAAAATTCTCAGTCATAATGTAGGTTGGTCACTGGGATAGTAGTACAGCACGGAGAATATAGTCAATGATTCTGTAACATCTTCCTATATGTTAACAGATAATGGCTGTATTAATGGGGGGGAGGATTTAATAATATGGGTAACTGTTGAACCACTGTGTTTTATGCTTGAAACTAACATAAGACTATATCAATTATACTTCAATTAAAAATATTCTATCTGTATGAATTCAATGAATACTTACAACAATTCTCTGAGGGAGATTCTATGACTATTCCTGGTTTTACTAATATATAACCTGAGACACAGTCTAAGTAACTTACCTAAGATCATGCAGTAAAGAACTGAGGAGTATTTGCTCATAGGCAACCGGTGTCTAGAACCTGCATTCTGAACAGCCCTACAACTTTAGACACAGATGTGGCTTAGACAGGGATACAGATGGGTAGGTGATTGTAAAACCTAATGTAGATGTGGAAGCCTACACTATATCAATCACACCTTAATGTGTTTTTGATGTTTTTTTCTAGTTATTTGTATATTAATTAATAATAATAATCTAAATAGCTGTGAATACTGTTATCTAATAGATGAGTTATTTTTTTCAATTCATTTTGTGTTAAAATAATTTGTATTAATATTATACTATTTATTTAAATACTTAATATTCCATATCAGAACTATCCTATGATGTTCATAGCAACTACCTCATCAGTGGACATAATTTGAGCCTTATGTCTGATGTTATGCGCTACAGTAAACACCTTTGTTGGTAAAAGCTTGTTCAAAATTCTATTTGTCTAGGATGCATTCCTAGGAATAGAAAGCATTTCTTAAAGAACATGATAAACTTCATAACCCTTCATTTGTCATGCTAGAGTGTATTACAGAATATTGGACTGATTTTTAATACCTCCAAGTTATATGAAAGCATCTTTTTATTCAATCTTTGCCAATAATTATTTTTACTGTTATTTTTTAATCTCTGAAAATATTTATGTCTGGTAATTTAGAAGCCTCATCCCAATTTGGGGGGGCAACAGTGTTCTATTTTGTATATCCATATTAAATGATGGAGATCCAGAAATAAAAATATTTTGTTAAAATTTCTTTTAGTGTGTCCTCCAGAGGTAGGCACTGTTGCAGTAATTTATTTCCTTATTAATTAAACAGAAATAAACCATGATTATCTCTGCTCTTTCTTTTCTCTTAAAATATTTATCTTTCCTAGTTATTGAAAAAAGTCTGAATAATTTTGATGTTTGTGCAATCTGTTATTGCTGGAAATGGAAAAATAATCAGGTTTTGACTTTGGTGACAAATATCAGGAGTAGCCATATTTACAGGAAGAGTTTTCAGTTTTACTTGTATTGTGCTGAATATCAAAAGCCACGAACATCTCCAGCTTCTCTTGTCAACAACACAGGACTCATTCTTCATTCTTGTCTTTTCCTCACCAGCCTATCCTCATTCAGTCCATCACCAAGTCCTATTAACATGGCCAATCACAACATATCCCAAATCTGTCTACTTCTCTCCATTTTCTCCACTATCAGTTTCAGTCAAATCAATTATCTTTTGCCTAGACAACTTGTAACTGGGCTCACTGCTCCTGCTCAAAGTCCCTAATTATCTGTTTTTAGCCCCTAAAATTTTTCATAGCAATCATGATTGTAGTAGATTTTTTGCTTTTCCAAATTATTCATTGCCCCTACCTGTAAAGGTTTATACAATTGACCCTTGAGCAATATGGGTTTGAATTGTTCAGGTCCAGTAATACATGGATTTTTAAAAATAAATATATTGGAAAACTTTTCTGGAGATGTGACAATTTGAACATTTTCTTTTCTCTTACTTTATTGTAAGAATACAGAATATAATACATATAATATAAAAAGTATGTGTTAATTGATTGTTTTTGTTATCAGTAAGGCTTCTTGTCAACAGTACCCTAATAGTAGTTAAGTTTTGCAGAAGTCAAAAGTTATATGTGGGTTTTCAGCTGCACAGGGAGTCAGGGCCCCTAAACCTCTATGTTATTCAAGGGCCAACTGTATATACTTCATTGCTCCACTCCTTAGACTTTGCATATGATTTTCATTGGCTATTAAAAGGGAGTAAAAGTGATGTGTGTCACGTCTGAGAAGTGCTTTAAAAAGCATCATGTGCTAGTTCCATTGCTAGTTTTCCTCTGCTGCTAGAACAAAAGTGACTTAGATCTCAGAGTTAAGATACGTGGTGCAGAACCATAGTGGACCCCAGACATATATGTAACATGGATTGTGTGGTTGTAAACTGCAGCCTCACCTAAGTTTCAAAATACAAAATAAGTAATGTTCTCTTATTCCAACCTTGCAAAGGTCTCTTAGCACATTTAGAACCAACTAGAAACTCCTTGCCATGGCCTTTAAGACTTTATTATTGCATGGACACTGCCTACTCTCAGATTTCTTCTTAGAAAATTCTCTCGTTGGTTCACCATGTTCAAGCACAATGACTTTCCTCATAATCCCAGAACCAGTCAATCTCATCCTCTGCCTTACGGCTTTTAAAATAGCTGTTTTCTTCTCATAACAGTGCTCTCCCCACTGTTGGTCATTCTCTGTCACGTCTTCCCATTTTGATTTCTTTATAGCATTTTTTATTCTCTGAATATATTTGTCTAATTGATAATTTTCTTTTTCCTCCACATAGAATTGACATCTCTTTAAGTGTATCTTGTATCCCTGGTGTCTAGAGCAGGGCTTGCCCTACAGCGGGTACTGAATAAACATATTTTAAATGAGTTAGTGAATTTAATGCTCTTTGCTGAGTCAAATTTGGTGCAAGCAAAATGTTATTTTCTATCTCTTGGCTTTTTCTTATGGTATTTCCTATGCTAGTTCATTGAATGCCTTTCAACATGTCCTAAATTAGAAAATACTACCCACTCTATAAAAAACTTGTGTTTCTGTAACACTATGACAACTACTCTATTTCAGCATATTATATCGTATACTAAAATTGTTTTTCTTATAGTTCCACCACTGGCTTATGTGTTTGTACAGGGACAATGAGAACGTGGTGTCGTAGTGATCGTCTAGAAGCTGAAGCCAGACAACTCAGATTCAAGGTTTGGCCCTGCTGCTCATCAGTTGAATGACCCTGGGAAATTCCTTTGAGACTTAGCTTCCTGTAAAAATTAATTTGATAAGTGACAACATGTTCCTTAAAGGTTACAATGAGAACTAAAAGAGGTAATGTTTGTAAAGTGTTTTCAATAGTGCTTTCATATATTAAATGTTATATAAGTTTAGGTAAATAAAAACATTAAATTGTCATATTCATTTTATTTCCACAATCCTTAGTTAGCATTTACTTGCTGGATAAATGCTTATTGAAATAAATTGAGCAAAAGTTCAGTTTTTAGGTCTTTAGGCAGAAACTTTGATTTTACTAGTGATAAGTTTACTGTGTTTCTATTCACATGTTGATGACCCAACATCATAGTGCAAGGTCTGAATTAGGAAGAGATGTGGTGAGAAGGTCTGTTTTACCTACTGTTTTTGGTTATATAAAGCTGATATAACATGCTGATGGACAGAATACGTGTGTGAGAGAAAGCAGTATCCAAATGGCTCATAGTCTTTTATCCCAGGTATTTGGATAATGATGCCTTTGCTAAGAAGGGGAAATCTTGAGGCTAGCAGATTTGGGGTATGAGGAGAAATATGATTCTCTGGCAGTATCAACTCTGAGATATCTACTTGACTTCCACGTGGAGATACTGAAGCCTGTTTTATATCGTTGTACATAGTCTTGGATTCAACAGAGAGGTTAGGGGATTAAAATCCGTAAGACAAAATGAGACGATCTTGGGAGAGAGAATAAATATGGAAGAGCTCTGGGTAAACTTCTGAGCTCTCAAGCATTTATATATTTAAAGCCAAGTGAAGAAGGTGGAAGAGTCACCAGTGATTTGGGGGGAGTGAGTGTTAAAAATTATATGTGATTTTACTATCACCTTTAAGAAGTTGGTCTAAAATGGAGCTTACCTCCAAAGCATACATATTTTGAGAATATATAACATCTATGATTTTCAAATAATGCTAACTTGTGAACTAAATTCTTTCACATATCTCCCTCTTTTGTATTCAACAATACAGTTTTCCAAGTAGGGAAAGTTCTTAGAACTTATGCACATGACTTTTAATTGGTAAAACATTTTTAAATATTTTGAAAGTTTTACATTTTGTGATAGAATACACCATTGGTTTTCAGTGAGTAATTAAATTTGGGTCAATAATAATTATTTTTCCATACAATAAAAAAGAAAACAATTTCCAGAAAAAAGCCCTGGATGCTGTATGCTCCTTGCTTGTTTTCCAGACCATCACTTTCCATTTTTATAGCTTTTAGTGCTCTCATTCTTAGCTAAAATTGTGTCATGTCTATCAAGTATAATTTCCATATCTTTAACTTCCCACTTCTGTAATCAGTCTCCTGTGAATTTCTCAATTTCAATTAAGGTCATTGTGGCCTGGATCACGTCCAATTCACTACAAGTGTCTCCTGTATCCTGTTCATGGAAGCCTGACACGCTGACTGCATCAGTTCTTTGCCATTTTAGAAAAAAAGGTCTCAAGTTTTGAACTGGCTTTAATTGTTTTTGACTTGCAAATATTTGATGACAAATTAAAAATTACAAATAACACTGTTTCCTCTTTGCTTGTTTTTATGTTTTACTTCTCAACAATAATGATGTCATAGATCCATAATAGAAAATGTTTCAAGGTCTGTAGAGAAAAATAAATTTTAGTTATTTAAAAACAAGTAATTATATTCCCTTTTATATATGTTGTGGACATTATATTGTTGCATCAATTCTTCTAATTAAGGACAATGGTTACCTGTACTCATTCAACCCTGAAAACCCTTGCAAGCCTGGTGTAAAGTCTCCGAATTAATAGTCAGAAGCATTTTGTTATTTTTCCAAAGAGCCACAGTGTAAGATGTTTAATATTTTAGAATGCTTTTCTTGAAATTTTGGTCATAAAGGCAATTAAACTTACCTTCATTAAGCAATCCTGTCTATTTACAAGGTTATTTTGCCAAATAGGAAATCTCTTAAGTCAATTTATTAAGGATTAGATACCTGGAGGGAACATTTTAAATCATTGAATTAACTTTCTGATTTTTATAGGAAAATTGAATGAGTTTTTTATTTATAAATCAACATCTCTAAACAGACTTTCATTCTTTTTTATTACCCAACACAATTCCTGATATGCAGAGATTTCATAGACAATTAAGAAACGCAGTGCTAAGAGAAATCACAAGCATGCAACTTAACATCTCATAGACTTAAGACAATGAGTTTAGGTTAAATATTAACAATTTAGTAGGAAACTAAATGACTACCAGACACTTTCAAAATATGAATATGGTGTCCACAGGTTAACAATTCTCAGATATTATTTTAGGATTGTATTTTCTGAGATTGATTTAAAAATGAGAATAAAGTTGAAACTATAGCATTTTTAAGAGACAACTTTTTTATTTAGGGATTTTAACCTATAGGTAGATGTTGAAGTCATTGAAGGCTATATTGAAGATAAAATAAATAACTGGAACATGAAAGGAAGTATGTCAATTTTGTTCATCATTATATCTACAGCACCTAAGAGAGAATCCATCCCATGGAAAATACATAAAATATATTTGTTGAATAAAGATAAAAATGCACACACATACACACACACTCACGCTTGGTATAATTATTCTCTCCACAACGTCGTATCAAAGCCCCACGTCTGACTTCAACATTACTTTCAGCAGGCTCCTTAGAGAAACTATGCCTCATTCCTCCTCATTTACTGGCAATTCCAGACCTAACACTATGAACGACTCAAGAAACCAGTCCCAAGTGGAATTGGAATTCAGTATTAAAGGAAGCAATAATCATGTCTAGGATTGTAATGCCAACTAACCTCTTTCTTTTAATAATCACAAAAAAACCAACTTTCCGAGGTTATTTCTCATTACCTGGACTTTTATCCTCATATTCATGCCATAAACTGACCTGATTCCACCCCTTTCCTAGACTTTCAAAACATTTAAGTGCTCTCCAGAAACTCTAATTTCCTTATATTCTTAAATTCTCTGCATGATCCCACTCATTAAGCCTGAGGTTTTGGGGACTCTCCTTGCATATCATTGCCACCCCCCTGCCACTGTTACCACCTACTTCCTAGCGAGTCCTGCCTCTTTGGTGGGCACATCGCCATAGTGTCTATATCCAAGTAACATCTCACTGAAGTTATCCTTAGTTCTTTCACTCTATATCTGTATTCGCTTTTCTTCTCTTTTCTTGCATCCATTTAAATTGAGACAAAAAGCATTGGCAAATCCAAATTCTGTTCTTCAGTCTACAAGCTACTCCATCTTCAAAAATATCTGATTCAGTGGATTACTCTCATTCTTGAAACTTTCTTCACTTTGTTATGGGAGAACACACCTGTTTTCTTCCAACTTAACTAATGATTTCCTTCCCAATATTTAAATGATGTCTTCATCTTTTCCTGCACTTTAAATATTATAATGACTTATAACTTAGAACTTGGATTTCATGTTGTTTCTGTCCAATCCCATCCTCTAAGTCATACCATCTACCTCCATACTCTTAAATGTAAGTTAAAGGTTAATGACTCCTAAATTTATATCTCACATCACAGCTTTTTTACTGAGGTTCACATTCTTGTACCCAATGTTGAATTTGATATCTCTATTTGTTGTCTAATAAATATCTCAAACTCAGTTGGTCAAAAACTAGTTTGTTTAAATACTGTCCCTCCCTAATTCCTATCTTAATCATGCACCACCATTCATCCTTATACACTATCTTGAATCCCTTCTTTTTCTCATTCCTTAAATTTGGTCCACCAGCAATTCCTACTTTTTCCTCAAAATATTTCCCAAATCTTTCTGTTCTCCATCAAACCCATAGCCCTTGTACTTTCCCATGTCATTACCATTAATTGTATGACCTATTACAAAAGCCATTTTACTAGACTATTACTATTCTCACACCAATTTATTACCATTGGCTGGTCAAAGTAATGCTTTTAAAATGTCACTTGCTGTGATTTTTTTAATAATAGAATATTATAATAAAGTTCTAAATCCTTGTGATGCTCAGGTCTCATGTAATCTAACCCCGGCTATTTCTTCTGTCATGACCTTAAACTTCTTCCCTACTTTACATTATTTATCTCTTTATGATCTCCAACAAGTCATTCACACTCCCAGATCAGTGACTCTGGCAGCTGGAACACTTACCTACATGTAACACTATAACTCATTCCATCAGTTTATTTTCATGCCTATACCTTTCTTCTCTGAACATTTGAACTAAAATAGTAACATCCATCACCACACATAGCTCATTCACTTTAAGTTTATTTTTATAATCACTCGCCATGGACTTCATCTGACTTGTAACCCCGGCAACATGAACAGCTCCTCACGTAAAGAAACTCAGTTTTGTTAAAATAATAAGTAAATTAATGAAACACTTTTCACTCAACAGATGTTTTTTATCATTGGAGTCACATCGTGAATTTGTTTTACAGTAAGTGATTTTTCTTCTGCAGCAGAGTATTTGGCTGGTGTGGGAGGGGTCTTGAAATAACTCAAACCATTTGCAATGTATCTAGTCAATATTGAAATCTAGAGTTATTGGATGAGTAAAACACTCATTTTAATTTTTAATTGACTGTCTTTGTTAGAAAATGAAACTTAACATTTTAAAATGCCTCCATGTGACTATTCTATACTATATTATTGTTTTATCAAACCATTTTGTCATATGTGCGTAACCAGCATCTCTGTGACTCTACAGAAACCAAAATGGTTTGGCATGTGTTTGTATGTAGGAGGCTGCACCAGGGGCTATGGATGCCAGGCATTGTCTTATTTATTTATTTTTAAATTTTGATTTCCAAGGATACAAAGCCAAGAAAAAAATCGTATAATAAAAATGACTTTACAGGCCAGAAGAGAAATAGAATACTGAAGAGAAATACCTCAGTCTTACAGAGACAGCTCGAAAGAAACATCTACATCATCACACACAATAGATTTTACATTTAGAACATGAATCCAACAGCCACATGGCTAGTGGCATTTTTTTCACATTGAAAGAATTTATCTCTATCTATATAATGGTCTTTCTGTGTTATGCAAGAATAACCACATGTCTTTTAGATCCAACAAGCAAGCTGTTTTGAAGTATCTGGTCTTTGGCTCATGCAGCTTTCTGAGATGCAAATGCAATGAGCTTCCTTACATTTTCTGTTTATATTTTATAAGATATACTGATGTCTTATAAAATATTTATGTTTGATTCAGTGCAGTTGCTGGAATATCAAGCAATTCTTCTGATGAAGAAAATTATATTTACACTATATAAATAAGTAGAATAGAAATAATATGGCCATTATTTTGGAACAAAATCAAGTTACCTCTTTTGAACTAATGGATGTTTTAGATTAAGATAATAATATTTAGAATGTGTTTTAGAAAAGCGTATTTTATGTTAAACATTCTAAAAGAATTGGTTTTCTTCTATTTGCAGTCCAGATATCTAGTTTAATAAGTAAATTAGTTTTCTTTTGCTGTCTTAACAAATTATCACAAATTTAATGGCTTACAACAACCCCCATTTATTATTTCATAGCTCACCTATTATTTCACATGAGAAGTCCAACATGGGTCTGATAAAGTTAAAAGATGTCCACAGGGCTGCTCCTTACTGGAGGCTCTGTGAAATATTTGCATCTAAGCTCATTAAAGTTGTTGGCAGAATTCTGCTACTTGTGGTTCTAAGACTGAGGTCTCAGTTTCCTCACTAGATGTCAGGCAGCGACTGGGCTTTGTGCCTAGAAGCTGACTACATTTCTTCCCATGCTTTCCTAGAGTCTTCTTCCTGAGTTTTGCACATGGGCCTCTCTCTGTATCTCAGAGCCAGCAACTATGCACCCGGTTCCTCTCACACTTTGAACATCTGATTTCTCCTTTAGTCCTATTTCTCTGTCTTCTCCCACCACATTTCCATATGGAGAAAGTTCTCTGCTTTCAGGGCTCATTGTGATTGGATCTGAATAATCCAAGATACTTCCCTATTGTAAAGTCTATAACCTTAATTTCATCTTCAAATCCATTCGCAAATTAGAGTTTGAATGAATAATGAGGGGTGGGAATTATGGGGATAATTCTGCCTACCACACCGATTTTATATTTTAAAACAGAAGTTTATGTTTCCCAGGGTTGTTAGCTTTTAAAAGTAATACAATGAAGAAATGTATTGGGCAATCTGCTAAATTTAAAACTTTAGATGCAGACATACTGACACTATGACTTTCTTTCTGAAGATTTGGCATCTTGAATGACTAACAAATACTAAGACTTTGAATTCCATTGAAATTATAGTATTTTTTGTAACATTATATAGTAACTTCATGCAAAAATAATTTTATTTTCTCTTTCTCCTTGGCCTTTTCTTTCCCCTCTACTTTCTCTCCCTTCTTTCTCTTCTTTTTCCATTCCTCCTTTTCCTGTACCTCCTCTTTCTCCTCATCCTTCTCCTTTTCTTTCCCCATTCTCTTATTATTTTTGCTTCCTTCTGATCAATTATTATTTAAAATCACTTTTCCTGGCAAAATTTGCTTTCTTTACATCATATTTTATGTGATTCTTGCAAGTGTTTTTACAAGATAGGCATATTTGGTTTCACTGCTGTCATCTTAGTAAAGGAAATGAGTTTTTAATTATTTTACTAAGCCCATATTTGTTTCAAGTAACATAGAAAGTGTATAAATTATTATGTTAATAAAATTATTGCTGCACTATTTGCAATAGCCAAGATATAGAAGCAACCTAAGTGTCCATAAATAGATGAATGAAGAAGACGTGGTACATATGCACAGTGGAATATTATTCAACCATAAAAAGAAAAATCCTGCCATTTGCAACAACATGGATGGAGCTGGAGGATATTGTGTTCAATGAAATAAGCCAGGCATTTCTATTTTGAGTTTTTTGAGGAACCTCCGTACTGTAATGGGGTTTGTGGGGGGGACCTGATGAAGGGGTAGTTCAATAACCATAATATTGCACATGTAATTGTAGATTAATGATAATAAAATAAATTATATTAAAAAAAAAAGAAATAAGCCAGGCAGAGAAAGACAACATATATTTCACTTTTGTGAAATATAAAAACAAAGCAAAACAGAAGGAACAAAACAGCAGTAGACTCATAGACACTGAGAAGTGACTAGTGGTTACTAAGGGGGAAGGGTTGGGGCAGGTGGTGAGGGAGGGGGATAAAGGGGCACAATAATTCATAATAACAGTACAAATTGGTCATGGATGGTAGTACAGCATGGAAAATATAGTTAATGATTCTGTAACATCTTTCTACATTGATAGGTAGTAACCTGCATTGAGAGGATGAGGATTTAATAACATGGGTAACTGTTGAAACTATTGTTGTATATTTGAAACCAACATAAGATTGTATATCAATGATACTTCAATTAAAAAAATTACTGATATTACTGAGATATCTAACAAAATCCTGAAAAAGATTAAAATCTAATTAGAGAACAAAGACATGAGGCATAATAATGGAACATTAAATATTTAAAGTCTAAATGTAATGGTATTAACCTGAAAATTCTATGGGAGATCAGAGAAAGTAAAAATATCTGTAGCAGGTAGTGTGTGATCAACTTCATTAAGGATTTCTTTCCCTTAAGCCCCGGTTTCTTGTCTGCTTTTTCCTTGTTCCAGAACTCCCTGGAAAGCCTCTAATGCTAGAATTCATGAAAGCAGTCTGAACATTTTAACTCTGACCAGTTAGGACTGTTATTTATTTTCACTTCAGAGTAATAAATAACTGGAGGTCAAGGGAGAAGTGGATTTAGGCCATTGAAACAATTCTTCCTTCATTTCCCAGCACTGTTGTGATCTTTTCACAGGATGACACAGCCTCTGGTGAATCTGGTTTCCCTGTGATTTCCCACCATCCACCTAAACCAATTTTGCCTCCTGTTTTAGTTACATTTTGATACTACATTTTAGTAGCACAGTTACTAAAATGTAGTTGTAAGTCAATAGAGTCAAGTGCATGTTTCTTATTAAGATTGTATCTATGTACTTTAAAGATTTTGCTTTATGGGCAGGATTTTCCAATTATTTATTGTTTGTTTCTATACGGAAATCTTTCCACATATTCAGATATCTTTTCTAATTCAATGAACTTTATTCTATTAATTGATTGATTTTTTCCTGTTTTTATTTTCTTAGGAGAACAGTTTATTAAATGCAAATAATTGAAGATTTCTTCTTTTATTTCTAAGAATTCCCTTATTGTATTGGAGTATATTTCCAACAGCAAATGACAATCAACACCTTTATTTTTAAATAAATTAAATGGCAATGTTTTAAACAATAAAGGAATTAAATAATGTAGCGATACCTTTATCGAAGTAAAATAGAGAGGGCAAAGGGGCACATTAAAAACTGAACAACTAAGCCTGAGGAAATTAAGTTATCATAGTTTTATATGATGTAAAATCTTCTATATTCTACCTGTTTAAAAATAAATCCAACATATACTCCAAGAATAAACTTATTCTTACCAAAAAGTCTTACCCAATAGTAATAAAAAATTTGTACCCCTTATATACCTGTTTATTGTTTATATTAGCAGTTATCACACATTTTTATAGTTATTTCTAAATAGTTATGTACCATCACTGGATTGTAAAGTATTTAGAACTATAAAAACATGCCCTATAATTTTGCATTCATCACAGAATCTGGCTTAGTGCCTATACATAGTAAGTATTCAACCATGTTTATGGTGGAGAATATTTTCATTATATTGCAAAATTGAAATGAGTAACATAATTATCATAATCAGTAGCAGCATCTTTCTATTAAAATATGTTGGTAAATCAGTTTTCTGTGACTGGTTTTTCAAAGTTCTGCAAAAACAGAATCATAAAAAATGTAGAAAGGGAAGAAACTATTTGGGGAACTTATAAAATGATCTTTTTAAAAAAATGTGACTTGAAAATATAAGTAGATTATGGATTTTTGAGTATTGCACAATATATTTAAAATAAAATGTTCATTTTTAGAATTTTTCCAAACCATTTATAAACTCTCAGGGCAAATTTTTATGTAAAAACAGACACTATATGAAGTAATTATGATCTGAAAAATAATACCAAGAAATATCTTTTAAAAATAAGATCTATTTCTTCGCTCATAAGGCATTTATGTTTCCAGAAAAGTAGGATCAAGGAATCAGGGTGTCTTGTGTTTTAGATCTAGAGATGTTAATCAGGTCTGTATACTTGGCCTTGTGATAACACATCTGAGAGTGAGTGGACATGAGAAGCAGCAGCCACTTAAGACTAAAGCAATGAGAGGCATGGAGCATACTGTTCTTCCTTGTACAAAATACTCAGGGTAGAGAAGAGTATAAAATTTGTCTAAATTGTTTAGAGTTAGAATCTGTAAACTGCCTTTAACTGACTTTATAACCTTAGAGATCTTGGTAAACTATTGTTTATTTTGTCTAAATAATTCCTCCTATTTACAAAGGAGGAATTTAACAGTTCTAATTAAAGTGGCTTTTCCAAGTTTAATATTGATAAGGGGTAGGCAGAGAATCACTGATGCAAGCCTCAGTCTCCTGAGAGCCAGTTCACAGCACTTTGTGTTATATGAAGTCCATGGATACTACTTGCACTGTTAATCATAATTAGCACTTGCTGAAAAAAAATCACTGTGAAGTAGTTCACATAGCTTTTTTCATTGGATTTTCAAATAAACCTTTGATTTGTATAGTAATAAACCATTATGTAGATGAAAAAAATTATTCCAAAACATTTTAGTTAAAATTGTCCATGATCACATAGCTATCAAGGGGGAAAGTTGAGTTACAGTCATAAGAAAAGTAGGTACCTTATTTATGAAAAGTTTAGAATTTATGTGTATCTGAATTTGGAAAGTTAAATATTATTTAATTTGTAAATTTCTATGACCTATATAAACAAAGAAGTCCTAAAAATTCATTATTTTGTGGCAATACTGCATTGCACACATAACTTTATCAGTCATGTGAGGTCTGCAGGAATGGAAAGCTGTTCTAAATTAATTCTGTGGGAATACCATTTCTAAATTTATACATGCTGTAGCTGAGTGATTATAAGTAAGCAAGCCACAGAATGACACACTCTCTCCCTCATCAAAAGAATCCAACAAACTTCTAGCATATGGAAGCATTTCTGCACTACAAGTTATTCTGAGAGGGAAACACTTGATTTATAAATACTGTCAAATAAAAATATGCATGTTCAAATGCCAGTAATATAACAAGATATAAGTATAGTATAGAAAAAGTGCCCTTCCACAATTTCTTATAATCACATTATGACGTAATCATTGTACTTTGCAGTTGGACCAATTCAAGTTAAAATCTGACTGCACCATTCATGGTCTGTGTGGTTTGAAGTGAGTTATTTGACTTTTCCTGATCCTTCTTTTTCTTATCAGTAAAATGTAAATACCAGTAACTTCTATACAGGGTTATTGTAAGTTGCAAATTAGATAATATCTGTGAGGCAATTAGCCCAGTGCCTACTTTCCAGTATTCAAAAAAAGACTTTATTCCCATCTTCCCTTTTCTCTCTAAAGCTATTAAAAATATCCCTTGTATAGGAAAGCCCGTGCTGAAGAATGTAAAGTCACTGTTTGTAGCTTTCTCAGCATGGAAAACTGTGCTTCTGTTTATGAGCAGGGTTAGCAACACAGAAGATATAACCAACAATCATATCTCACAGTTCAGATTTGTGCAAATAGAAAAGGTATTTGAGAAACACCTCTGTTGGTGGGTTGTGAGGAAAGAGGCAACTTCACAGTGTTGGTGGGTGTAAACTGGCAAAACTCTGTGGAGGACTATTTGTACCTTTCTGATAAAAATGTAGAAATACATATATTCTTGGACTCAGTAACTCCATTTTAGACCTAATAAAAATTTGTATTAAAGCTATGCTTTCATGTCTATGAAGTAACATATGCAAGTTTATTCAATGCAGCAATGAGCAAAAATTTCAAATAACCGAAGTAGTAACATATATATACACACATATGCATGTATATGTCATCACTATTATACTAAACACACACACACATATATACACACATATATGTGTGATATTTTTTTCTTCAGAGTTCTCCAGAACCAGTAGGAGATATATGGGGTGCTCAAGAGCAAAGACCTGGGAGGTGGGAGACTGTTTAGCACAAGGGCTGTTGAGGGAGTCATATCAAGAGCTTGATTCCAAAGGTCAAAGCATATCCTTAACCAAATCATAATAAATATAAGCAGAAAATATGTTCTGATATGCATGAGCCAAAAGTATTTTAGAAAGCAAAATCTTCATGTTCTTTTCTTTCTTTTTTTATTGGAATATATTTGTAATTACTTTTGCTTAAAATAAGGTGGCTGTTAGCCTAGACTGAGGATATGTGACTATGCTGTGAATTCTGTCTATAATACCTGTTGAAACAACACTGGCAAGGGAGTATCTAGTAAGGGCCAGTGTAAGACTACCATTATGTTAGATCTTCCATGTATCACCCCGTTTAATTTTCACCACAATTATATAGATGATTTTTTCCCATTGTAATGAAGAGATAACTGAGAATGAAAGAGTATAAGGATCCTTCCTTAAAGCATGTAGACTTCAGGTGATGGAGCAAGAATACAGGTCTACTTTCTTTTAAAGCCTTGTGTCCCCACCCTCCCTATCACCCTTCATGAGATCCTCTGTACATAGACAGTAATATTTTTTCTTAATTTTCTACTCAAACATAAAAATGAATAAAGGGTGTATCTAATATGTGTTTACTTAAAATATTTCTTTAAATATTTAAATAAATAATTTTAGAGACCTAAATACAACATTTTCTCAACTGTTAAGCACTAAAATTCCAAACATTCTTTTGTTGAAATTACTGGAAACTTGGAACAACTTTTCCCATGGGAAAAATATTACAACTGGTAATTAAGCTTTCTGGTCAGTCTACAATAGCTGATAATGTAGCTGGGCAAATTTGCTTATAGAACCAGAAAACCTAAAACCATTTAGATAATTGCTTAGGTAGGACATGTTTTCTCATATTCCACTTACAATATTTGAGGACACTTCTTTTTACCTCAACCTGAAGTTCAGGAACCCCTTCACATCCCATCTCCATAATTGTACGTGGGGCACAAGCTTCAGTCTGGAGCAAGCCTTAGTGTGGGCAGAGATTGAGCATGCATGGATCAGGGGAAGAGAAGCTGAGGGTAGAGGATTTCCCACTGACACTCATATTTTAAGGCCTGATGGGTGTTTCTAAAATATTCCTCCCAAAGGTTCTGGTTATAAAATGTCAATATTTCTCAGAATGTAAGAGTTAAACATCTCAAATAAAAGTATTTGTTCCAGAAGCAGTGATCTCAGCCTTCCTTCAGAAAGGGTCAGGATCACTTGTAGGTAAAGTGTTCATAAAAGGTGGCCTGCTTGGGATAATTTAATCTACTTTAGGAGCTTCTATTTTATTATTATCCAGAGCGCTTGTCAAGTAAAGCAATTGTATTATAAGTAACTGAATTTTGCAATTTTCTACTAAAGGAACATATTGAGGCAATTAAATAGATATATAAAATAGCTGAAAAACAACTCAAAATGAAACAAAATTTCCACTTAAAAGACTAGGGAAAACAGCCTTCTTGGTTGCCAAATAGTTTTAAGTGCTATGGAATAAAGGGCATCAGAAGCCTTTCCTTTATAATGGACAGCTGCTAGCTGAAATCAAACTTGGTGTGTACATAGAAAGCATTTGCCTTGTCTTTGTGGGTAGAATAATGGTCAAAATGATTCAAATAATTGAAATGAAGTAGGCTGTACAGTTCCCAAATGCCACAATGAAAACATTTTGGAAAATTGGATCACTCACATAAGTGAAACATACAGCAAATTGTTTCTTTATGGAAATTACTTTTATAAGCTTGGTGATAAACTAAAAGTAAGGTTGTAGCCTAGACCTTTCTTCAAGATTAAACATATCCAAGTAAATTAACCTATTGAAAATTCTCAAATTAAATTGGTTAAGAAGTTGTAAAAGACTTTATTAAAGATATCTGTAAGGTTTAAGTTATTAAAGAGACTATGTAATTCATTACCCTGTGGCCATATTTCCAAATATAGTTAAGAAGGGGCAGACCCTACTGTCACTATTTAATATGTATAATTGCAGGAAAGGGATATCTTCACACACCTATGAAAGTACGGTTGAAGTAATTTATCAGGGAAACTAGAATTGTGAAACTTATTTTATAACATGAGTAACATATAATTTTTTATTCTGGATTTTTATTTAAAACATTTTTTTCCTTTTCTTTTTCTTTTGATTGATCATATTACCTATTGAAACCATATTATTTTGGTTAAAACTCAGGTTTTAAGTAGTAGTAATTCTCAAGAATACTCTATTCATTCATAAAACATGTAGGGCGCTGTGCATGGCAGAGGGGATACTGTAATGAATATACCACATGCAGTCTCACCTCAGGGAGCCCACAGTACCGTTCTTAAGATGAAACTGTTATATAACTGAAATAAACTTATGGAATGTTCCGGGAGGCCATATCAGGAAGATTTACCTAAACAAGACAATTTTTAGTGACATTGGTCTTCAGGTTGTAAAATTAGCAGTGACTGAAAAATTAAAAAGTTGAAAACCAAACTATGGGACAGGGAGGAAGAAGCTGTGAGTTCTCATCCCGCTCAGCAATCAATATTTGTATTCTTAATAGCATTACACTTAATCTCTCCAAGCTTTAGTTGTCCTATTTCTAGCAGAGGGATTGGAATACATGTCTGTAATTTTCCGATAAACTTATAATCGTCCAATAATAAAATTTTAGGAATTGGAGTCTTGTGAAAGGGATAAGGGTGGAGGTTCATGGATGTCTTCTCCCATCGTGTTGTAAAGGCACGAAATTTTTCTGCGCATGTGAGACTTCATTCAGAACAAAACATAACTAAACTGACAGATACATACAAAAATAAAAAGAGTCTCATAAATAATAGTGACTATCACTGTGATTTCCCCGTTACACTCTTGTAATCTAAATTTAGAAAGGCATTTCCAGAACCTGGTTTGGGAGGACATTTATAATTGAAAAGACATCCTACAAGGTTCTGATGCACAGTTCTTCTCTTCCTCACTCTGACCTGAGAATTAGTCTCCTGAAGTAGAATGTGCTGGATATTGTCCCTCGGCCACCCCAAAGCCAACCTTCTCCTGCTTGCTCTGTTCTTTGCAAGATCAGCCTCAAAGAACAAAATCAAGCAGGCCTTCTATCCTCTGTTCCCACTGAACTTTGCCAATAATCATTGAAAGGGGATCAGAGGATAGGTGGGGAAAGAGGCAGGGCACCTGTTGCCCCAGCTCCATCCTTCCTGGCTGGAGCTTGCAATGCCTAGCCCAGTTCCTTAGCTCAGAGTTCTCTGAAGTGGCTACTTTCCCACAGCAACAGCTGTCTGTGGCCTGGTATGTATATGCAGGACAGTGTGAAGGCATGGGGAGAAGATAGCCATCAACAAGCTAAAGAGTGAGGCTTGGAACAGATCTTTCTTTCACAGCCTTTAGCAGGACTCAACTGCTTACACTCAGACTTCTCCCTTCCAGGACTATAAGGAAATGCATTTATGTTGTTTAAACCCCCTAGTCTGTCGTACATTGTTCATGGAGCCTTAGCAAACTAATACAGATCTCCTTCCTGCCCCTTCAGACCTGAGGATTGTAGTTAATCTACTAATTTGTAAAATATCTTTTGCTAGTGTTCACAGTACATTAATGGCTTTATCTTACATACCTTTGAGTAAGGCATAATATGAAAATATTTTATCAAGGAGTATCTAAAGGTAAATTATAATTTTTTGTAACAGGGATACACACACTCACACACTGCAATAAAAATATAAAATAAAAATAAAGGATCATTAGGTATTGATTTAAGGCCATGGTATCATGTGTTTCTGTATTTTAAAAATTCATTTTAAATTTTAATATGCCTTTCTCATATAAGTATTCATCATCATTCTATATCATCAACTTTCTGTGATATATATCTCAAAGTATAACTTCCTTCATCTTGTGTGCAAATTTGTAAATATTCTCATATTTATACTTTCTTCAATTATTCCTTTTCAGTGTGCCATTTTTTTCCTGTTAATGCCTTGCCTGAAATCTAAAAATGGATTCTAGAACATATTTTTCCACTTTTCTTTAGTACTTTTTTCTTTAGTCTCATCTTTCAGTCTGTAGACCCTTCATATTCTCTTTACTTTTCCCACTAAAAAAATAAAGGCTTTTAGGAAAATATCTAAAGTATATGACTTCCGTAGGTTATTACTATCAATATAAGAAACATTAATCAAGTGGCTCAAATAACAAACAGCAGTGTCACAGAATTCCTGTTAGTCATGAGGGAAGATGTTTTAGGATAGCGGAGCCTTCCTAGACCACTGATACTAAAGCTCTAGTTCTCTCTGCATTGCCCATATCTCTTTCTTGAATCCAGAAGTACAGCGAGAGTAATCTCAGAAACTGACCAACAAACAAAACACAGGCATATAGAAAACAAATATGAGTAGGTTCTAATCAGTCATTAATGCTTAAGAACAGAGTTAAGTAGCAATATTAACAAATATTTTGTAAGACTCTAACACGAGCTTTGGGGAAACTAAAAGACATAGTTGTAATTTTTTTTTTTTTTAGGAAAGCAAGGCAGAGGCTCTTATTTAGAGATAAAGCAAGAGGACAGAGCTCCTGGCTCACACCAGGAGGGGACAAGAGAGTCCCCCATAAGTTGTAATTTAATGGAAATGCCATTTAGAAATCCTTGACATGGATTGTCTTTGTACTGATATTGGGAAATAGATTCTGAAGCTGCATTATTAGGTTACTTGAAGAAAAAGACAAAAGAAAATAAGACAAATGGTCAAAATGCATTTCAGCAATATGAGCAATTGTATTAGAAGAGTAGTTTTTATCTTTAGATCATAAATAGCCTTTTAACTCCCAAAATAATATGTTATGGAGTTCTCCAAGATTTATTTTTGAAAAAGATTTATAAAGAAAGAAAGGAGGTAAAACTCCATCATCTCAAAGGTCTTTCAGGTAAAAAGAATCTTTCTTTTTTAAACTAATCCAGCAGCATATTTTTGAAACTGAAGTTGAGATAGGCTAATAAATATACTGTGGAAGAATTTTGAACAACAAGTACAACATATAGTATACATGTGTCTGACTGTTCTGGGAGAATGTACTATAAACTAAGATTGCTCGAAGATTTAGTAGAAGGTCTCAAAATAGCTGAGTGAATGTATAATAAGAAAAAGTTTAACTACTAAACCTTGCTACTTTTATAGAGATGAGTTTTCTGACATATATTTCCTACAATTTCTTCCTTTTATTTTTTCAAATTTTAATAAATCATGTATTATTCAAAGCAAGTAGTCATAAATTTCTTAAAATAATTTCTGTATTCTACTATTTTGCTGCAGTGAATGGATATAGGGTATGACCTGGTTAAATGCTGAATAAATGATATTTCAAAGAAACTGATTAAACATTTTTTAGTGAATGAAAGTAAAAGTGATCACACAGAAATTGAAACATCAAACTTTACTTTCTAGGTTTTGGAAAATTGAACACATTTCCTGGATTATTTGGTTATTTGAATTTTCTTATCATAGGTAAAGTAAAAGCATACAATCTGTACATTAGGCTTGCTGCCTGACATTTGCCTGCATAAGCAGAGACTTCTGTGAACATCTATAGTAAGTAGGATATTGAGTACTAAAATAAATTTAGTTTAATTGAAAGCATATGTTTGTCAGGGCATTTTAAGTATCTACACTTTTCACTGACATTTACTTTATGTGATATGGGACTGAATGACCTAAAGAGCTCTCTGATTAAAAAAAAAACAGTAAAACAACAACAAAAAACAAAACAAAACAAAAAACCAAGCTCTTGGTGAAATGAAAATCAGTGTTACTTTTAATATATTGACAGGCTTACAAAAATAAGTAGTAAAGATCTAAAACATTTATGACCTACCTCTAAAAAATGCAAAAGAATGAAAACAGCTGAACATTGACCCTTAAGCATTAGGTGAAAGCCTGCAGTCAGCAGCACCAGAGGGGGAGCTGCCTGCGAGACTCCTGCATCAGTCCAGAGTCCTCAGGGGCTCTAAAATTTTTATAGGAATGCAGCACACCTAAATTCTGGGAGAAACAGTGGCAGATTTCTCTGCATAAAATAATCTTCCATTTAGACAGTGAGCATTCACACAAATTAAAATCAATATAGCATAAGGTCAGATTATAATATAACCACATACAAACTGTTAAAAGAAGAAATGAGGGAAAAAAGAGCTAGAATCAAATTTATTAAATTGATCTGGAGAGATTTGAAAATGGAATTCTTAGAAATATAAAATATAGAAGCATTGGACATGTAAATGAAATGGCAAATTGAAAAGCAGATTAAATACAGCTAAAAAAAAATACTTTTACCAGAACATGAATCAGAAGGAACTATGCAGAATAAAGCTAAAAAATAAAAATAGAGATATAAAGAGCAGCAAACATAAAAATTTAAACACTTTGATATAATATCTTTTATCAAAACGGAGAAATAGAAAATCTGAATGATTCCTTTTAAAAGAACTAAATTTGTAACAACAAGAAAAAGATTCCAAGGGAAAAAAAACAGACCGAGGTGGTCTCCCTGGTGCCTTCCAGTAGACATTTGAGAAAGAAATGACCCTAATCTTGTATAAGATCTTTTGAAATATAGAGGAAGAAAGAACATTTCCCCAACTATTTTATTAGGCAAGCATAACTTCTTTAACATTAGGCACATATAATGAAAGTAAAAAAATTATGGATTAATATCACTCATTCAGATAGAATTAAAAATATTAAACAAAGTAAAATTAAGCAAGTAAAATTCAGCAATAGTTAGGATGATAGTACACCTTGATAAAAATACTAAGATTTATTGGTGAATTTAGCAAGGACACACACTAGAAGTCAGCATTAAAAAATAATTCTATTTCTATGTAGTAGCAAAAATCAAATAGAAAAAATTAAAATATGCCAGTAAAGTATCATCAATATCATAAATTGCTTTGAAATAAATTTTATAAAGAGGGCCAAGACCCTTTATGCAAAATAGTACAAAACAATGAAGAATAAAGAATTCTAAAATGGAGAACTGCATCATGTTTATTTATTGTAAGAATCAATAATATTAAAATTTCAATCTTTTCTAAATTGATCTCTTCTCCTAAAAAAATCCAGAACACTTTTATTGCAGAACTTGTGTATTCTAAAATTTATATAGCGTTTAAAGACTTCCTTAGTACCCCCAAAAATCTTGAAAAAGAATAAGGTTATAGAACTTATAAAATCTTATCTGAAACTGTATACTATAAAGATACATTAAACAAGGAATTATGAAATTTGCACAATAGGCAATTATATCAGTAAAACAGAATAAAGTCCAGAAATCGATCCATATTTAATATGTTCATTTAAAAATCCATTATCATTATTTATCAGGGAAATGCAAATTAACAGCACAGTTAGATATCACTTCGCATGCACTAAGATGGATAAAATTATAAGACTGATAATATCAAGTGTTGACAAAACTGTAGAGCTATGTTTTTCTCATATCATTGTTAAAATTGTAAAATGGTACAGCCACTATTGAAAACATTTTGGTGATATGTTTATAAATTTAAACTTTAACTTGCCACATGTTTCAGCAATTGTAATTCTAGGTAAATATCCAAAAGAAATGAAAATGTATGTCTACAAAAGGACTTGTACACAATATTTATAACATTTTAATGCATAATAGCTAAAAGCTGGAAATGAGCCAGGAGTGCATCAAAAGGTGAATACATAAGCAAAATTTGGTGCATCTACACAATGGAATACTAATGGACAATCTAACAAATGAACATCTGATAGCAAAGCAACAACCAAGTAATGGAAACCAAAACAAAGTTTCAAAATTTAATACACATTGAAAGATTCCATTTGTAAGAAGTTTTAGAAAAGTAAAACTAATCTCTAGTAATAAAAAACCTAATAGTGGTTGCTTGAAACATGGGTTTGGGGGGATTGACTGCAAAGGGATTAGAAAATATTTTGAATTGAAAGACATGTTCATATGATCATTGAGTTAGTGGCTACATAGGTAGATCCATTTGTCAAAAATCACCAGACTATATAGCTAAAATGTGTGCATTGTCTTGTGTTAACTAAAATCCAATGATGTTGATAAAATATAAAACAACCAACAACTAGTGAGGATGGCAAATCTTTGAGGTGAGCTTTTCCGGGCAGAATTCTCTTTGAAGATGGTCCTATCTCAGAGTGTGCCTACTCCTTCAATATGTTTAGCAGAGTAGTGATTTGGGTGCTTTACGGTGTCCAGAATCTATCCCAACAACTTTGGGTATCCATATGATCTTTGCATTATTGCTTTCTCACTTGGGATATACAACAAAAGAGTTTGTCTCTTCAAGCCCTTGAGACCACAGAAGAGAAGCCAGTCTCCTGAGAAACCAGCTGAAGGCCAAAAAGACTGGTGATCAGTTGCAGCTCCCCAGGACTTGGCTGGGAAGTGATGGACAGTCCAGATCAATCACCATGGCTTGCACCCCTTGATGTCCTGACAAGAGTGCCTATTGGCAGGTCATGCATGTAAATGTCACCTCAAACATAAAAGAACCAGAGAACTAAGGGAAACAGTAAGATAGATTTGCATGTCAGCCCAAGAATCGACAGAGGAACCAGGAGTCTTGAAGAGATCAAGACTGCCTCCACTTCTGTCGGAGAACTATGAACAGAGCTCTAGAGTCTGCAGAAGTTTCCAGGCAAGATGGATCCCTTAAGAAATTTTGAAAACATAGGTCCTATGAAAATTGGGACCCATACCCTTTCCCATTGAATGTATGTTTGGATGGTAATAAATATCTTCAGGCAACATGGAAAAAAAAGAGATGTTGTACAAAAGAAGGAAAAATATAGCAAACTTTTCAGTAGCAAAAACTGAAACCAGAACCACCCATATGCCTTCACTAAAGGAACTTCTGAAGGATGTACTTTATTAAAAAAAAAAGAAAATGACCCAGAAAATTGGTCTCAAATTCTAGAAGGGATTTTGACTAAAGAAACTGTTAACAAGTAGGTATAAATAACAGATATTATTTGTATGAAATAATGTTCATAATGTTTGAATTGAGGGAGTTGTAAGATCAAAAGCAGTGGTCAAATTCTGTGATCAGACTGTTCTCAGCTTTTTTATTTTTTTGTAGGAGAAGGATTAATATATTGGTTAAATTTTGCTTTTGATAAATTAAGTTTCCAGGGTAAAATTTCAAGGGTAGCCTCTAAGAAATAGTGACAATATATAACTTCCCAAACTAGTAAAGTAAATGAATGAAAAAAAACCTGATAAGTAGAATAATTCAATTATTCAAAAATATCCAAAAATGAAAATAAAAATAGAGAAAATGGGATACCAAAAGCAAAAAGATGATAGACACAACTTCAAATACATCAGTAAGCAAAATGAATGTAATTAAATTCACTTTTGAAAAATAGAAATTTTCATATTAGATTTTTTAACGTTATTGTTTTACATGCTATATCTTGTTTGAGAGAGCAAGCTGAAACATTAGCTCAGGAAAATGGAAAATAAAATAATGGAAAAGTTATAATAAGCATTTTAAAGAAAACAATGCTAGGTTAAACATAGAAAAATCAGAAAATCTGTGATTTAAGACAAAATACTATGTTGTTGATGTAAGTTACTAAATTAATGTTAGAAAAGTGTTAAAATGTTCAATTTTCTAGAAAAAAAATCAAAACTTGTATTGACATCATAAAAAGCCTTAAGTGTGTAAATTTAAAAATTGATGTAATTTTAGAGATACATATTTGCTTCTAAAATAATCTTAAATATATAATCACATATATATATATAATTATAAATAAAAATAGTTCAGATAAAATCCCATTCTTCCCATTGTTCATCACAGGGGGAGATTTCAATCCAATTATTTTGATTACTGATAAAGTTAGTAGGCCAAAAATTAAAATATAAATTCTTAAAACATAATTAATATTTATATATACACACACACACACACACACACACACACATATGTATAGTCCTATTCTTCTGAAGCATATATAAAACATTTATAAACTGATCATTTATTATTAAGAAGAACAAGTCTTATCAAAATTTCAGAGAAATTGATATCACACCATGTTCTCTGGCTGAAGTTCAATTAAGTTAACAATCATTAATCAAAATATATTTAATATTGATTTTATTTTATTTAAATGAATATACTCATCTAAATAAGTCATAGGAAAACTTCCATATATATATTCATATATACCCATGCCCTAGTCACTGGAATGTTTCTGAATATATGACCGTTATGTTCAAAGAGACTTTGCAGATGTGTTTAACCTGGGAATCTTGAGATAATCCTTAGATAATCTGAGTGGGTTTAATTTAATCACAAGGGTCCTTATTAGAGGACCAGAGATGCATCAAAGTCAGATGCAAAGTGATGTGACAGTGGAAGCAGAACCCACAGAGGAAGAGATTTAAAGATGCTGCATTGACAGCTTGGAGATGGAGGAAAGGGACTATGAACCAGAGAATGCAGGCAGCTTCAAGAAGCCAAAGTAGGCAAGGAGACAGAATATCCCCTAGAGCCGGTGGAAGGCTTCAGTCCTAGCAACACCTGGACTTCAGCCCAGTAAAGCTAACTTCAGATTTTTGGTCTTCATACTTGTAAGAGAATATTGTGTTATTTTAAGCCACTAAGTTTATGATAATTTGTTAATAGGAAATGAATAAATTTAGGAAACAATAACAAACTAATATAATATCTACCAAGATAACTAGTAGAAAATCAGTAAGCAACTAATATAAAGAGAATCTACCAAGAAACTACAATAATATAACATTTTAAAACATAAAAGAATATAAAATAAACCTCAGAAATAGATATATACCTCATATGTAAACTATATTCAGGTGGAAAGCATTTTAGGAATAAAAGCACCATTTCCATAACAACACAAAAGAGAAAATACATAGGAGTAAAAATTATAAAATTTGTGCAAAACTTCTATGACTAAATCTTTAAAAACTCCTGGAAAGCCCCAAAGAGACCTGATTGAATGGGAAGATCAGACGGCATTCCTTTATGACTTAGAGGCAACATGCATTTTATTTATTTTGAGCACACTCTGATTATCTTATTAATTCTCAGGTATTTCCTGTAGTGTCTACTCAACTTGTGTGGAAACTCACATGTTCCTTCTATGTCTGGGAACAGAATGTCAAGCTGGCACTCTGTCTTTATGCTCCACTATCTCTTTACTGCCAAATTCTCCAAATTGTGCTTATGATAGAGACACTAAGAATCCAGAATGTCTCTATCTTCTGACTCAGAAAATTTAATACCAGAAATTATCACAGAACTATAATTTAGAGTGTGGGGGGAGATGTGTGCGTTGCAGGGGGTGAGTGTTACTGTGTGTGTTTTGCTCGAATGATGTGTCTTAATATGTCCTGTGGAGTAGAGGTTGTGCCCAAGGCTGGTAATTCACTAGACATAGCATCCATTACTTGATGCCTTTTGTTTTCAGCTGTAAAAATTCTAATTATGAGTTCTGGAAGCAGAAATGATATCATTTATTGCCTTAAACCATTACAACATACACACCCCTAATAACCATTTGTCCAAATTTTACATGTGAAAATTGAAGCTTGGAGAAGATTTTGTAAGTTTTCTAAGGTAAAGTATTTAATGAGTGATAGGATTAGAATTTTGTCCCAGGTCTATCAGAGAGAAAAGCCCATGTGGCAGCCCCTGAGATCACAATGCTTCCATTTACCATGTGCTTCCCAAACAAAATTAATATGAAATATTTTTAATATTTTAGTGTTTTTGCTATTATATCATGTTTCAGATTAATATTTTCTCTTGCTTCCATTGTGGTTTTTCTCTTTTTTTCATATATTGTTTTACTTTTTTTGGCTCTTAGAGACTCTTGCTTAAAGACAGAACTTGCAAGATTATCCATCAGAAAGGGAGATACCGAGAAAGAAAGAAAAAAAAGAGTAAGAGAGCCCTTACACAAAGATTCTGAGATGAGAATACTAATTTTCATGGTTTCAGGAGAGAAAATGGAAGAAAAAAATGAATGTAACAAAAGAAATGCAGAGGGAAATGTAGTCTTAGAAAAAGGGGAGTTAAGATTTCGGAGACAAGAGAAGCTAGAGTTTCACGAGGGTAAAGGTAATTAACACGGCCAAAAAGAACATTAAGGTCAAGCAGATTGAAAGCAAAAACATCTTCATAAGAAAATGTGAGATATCTTTAGTCAGGAATATTGTTCACACTATCTCTACTGATTTTAGAATATCTTCCAAGTCCAGTTTTCCAACGACATTCCATGTATTTAATGCATTATTTTCACAAAGATTTCCTGCAAAATCATTTAAAGACTTCTCTATGGTGATCTTCTCCTTAATTGTGCTTGTGATAGAGATACTAAAAGGAAAAAAAAGGTTCTTAAAGTCTCATTATGGAGTTTATCACTAATGACTGAATTTTGTGGTGCTTAATATGCCAAAATATTAATACCAAAATTTATGTTCATATTTTGTTATCTACAGATAACCAATTACAAAGGGTTAATCTTCATAATTTGATGAAGAAATGGATAAAATTTGAAAGTTATACTTGTTAAGATGATGTAATATCCTCATGTGATTCTTACAGTGTTTTGAAAAAGGAATGGAGAGAGATTTATGGTTCCACTCTCTTTTGGTTATCTAAAGGTCATTAAAATAATACTACATTTTAAGTACCATCTCAATGATATTTGCTGAGAGTAAGGCTGTTCAGGGATAAATGATATTACATGAATATATGAGCTTCTGAGTTGGTAAAGAGGGCAAGATATAAATTCAGGTATGCTAAAATTTGTTGGAGCCATGAAATTACTGGCTTTAGTGTGAAAAGCTCAGTTTGATTTCTTATAGATAAATTGATAAGCTGCGTTCTTTGTGTTTGTAATAAGGCAGATCTTTATTTGAACTTTCCACTGAGTATATTCTAAAGTTATGCCTAAATTATAGACCAAAAGAGAACAAATTGTGGAGGGATTTAAATTTCTAAAAAAATTTAATGTTTCAAAATAAAACATTAAATAGAGTGATTTTACTTTAAGGAAAAATGCATTTCTGTCTTTTAAAAATCTTTATTGAGATATGTTTCAGATATATTTCAGACATATCAGATATATCTGCCATACATCATTAAAATTCACTCAAACTGTAGAACGGTTTTTAGTATATTCAGAGTTGGGCCACTACTGCTAAATTCAGAATGTTTTAATTACCCCAAACAGAAACTGTCCATTAGCAATCATATCCATTCCCTACATTCTCCCCTTCTGTAGACAGTCACTAATCTGCTTTCCAATCTATAGATTTGCATATTCTCAACATTTCATATAAACAAAATAAAAATATGTGGTCTTCAGATACCTGCTTTTTCATGTAGCATAATGGTTTTAAGGATCATTAATATTGAACATGTATCAATACTTCATTCTTTTATTTATTATTTTTAATGAGATATAACATTATATTGGTTTCAGGTATAAAAGATGATTTCATATTTGTATATATAGCAAAATGATCACCACAATAAATAGTTACCACTCATGATTCCCTTTTATTGTTGAATAATATTCCATTGCATGGTTTACTACATTTTGTTTATTGTTGATATACATTAGGATTGCCTCAACTTTTTTGACTATTATGAATAATGCTTCTATGAACTGTTGTATATAAGTTTTTGTCCAACATCATGTTTCAATAACTCTTAGATATATAACTGATATTGGAATTGATTAGTCACATGGTTAGTCTATGTTTAACATTCTGAGTAACTGCCAAACTGTTTTCCAATGTGACTCCAAGAAAAGAAGCCATTTCCGATAAAAATAATTCTGCAGCCTTCAAGAAAAGTCAGCGTTAGTGGAAATTAAACAGAGAATGGAAAAAATCTGGATTTAGTCCCAGCTCTCCCACTAATTAGTTGTTTGACCTTAAGCAATTCACTGACATTCTTTAAACCCAAGTTTCTTCATTTGCAAAATAAGTGTGTTTCTTCAGACAAGCACAGCTTTTGAATATAATTATAGCTACCTTACTTTTTGTTTTTTTTTGTCTCTTTAAATTTACTCTGAGGCCTAATTTTTTCTTTGGCCCTGAATAAAACACCTCAGCAGGGGGACACGGGGAAGGACGTATAGCACACAGAAGACCAGTAGTGACTCTATAGCATCTTACTACGCTGATGGACAGTGAGTGCAATAGGGTATGTGGTGGGGACTTGATGATGGTGGGGGGGGGAATCTAGTAACCACAATGTTGTTCATGTGAAGCCTGAGCATAAGACTGCATATCAATGATACCTTAAAAAAAAACAAAATTCAGCAGATCCCTTTCCATCTCTGACTACTATTAGGTATTACAAAGAGTTTTGGTGACTTTTAGTCACAAAACATGATTTCAATTCAGTAACCAAATTGTCTGTTCTTACATAATAACCCAGACACTGAATCTGATGTTAATTAGAGGTTTCTTCCAGCTTCCTGCTATTGTTACTGTTCCCTCAAGGGCTGAAGTGTCAGAGGAGTAAGAAGAAAGGGGAACAGGTAAGTTCCTCCTTGTCATGATCTGTAGTGACGATCTGCCTTGAGCACTGCGAACTTGGCAGATATTTAAAACTAACCTTTTGTCCTGGTGATTTGGGATGAATTAGATTATTTCTGTTAGTTTCCTAAGGCTGCTTTAACAAAGCACCACATACTGGCTGGCGTAACAACAGAAATGATTGTCTCAGTTTGGGAGGCTAGGAGATCATGATGTCGGCTGGGGTGCCTTCCTCTGAGAGCCATAAGGTAGATTGCTCCTTGCTTCTCTCCTAGCTTCTGGCCACTTGCTGGCAATCCTTGGCACTCCCTGGCTTGTAGGTGCATCACCCTGATCTCTGCCTGAGAAAATCTTCATCTTCACATCACATTCTCCCTGTCTCTGTGTCTCTGTGTCCCCAAAATGACCAGTCATATTGGATTACCACTCCTACTAATGATCTCATTTTAATTTGATGGCCTCTGTAAAGACCCTATCTACAGTAATATCACATTCTGAGGTCCTGGGGACTAGAGTCCTGGCAGACTCCAACACACCTTTTTTGGAGGGAACACATTTCAACCCATAATAATTCTAAAATAGATGTCCCTTCCTTGTGATATGATAATTCTTCTGTCCTTTGTCATGTGACGTCATAGTACTTCCCAACAGGCACTTCATCCCAATGGCTTCGGGCTTGGCTGTTCAGCTCGCTTTGATCATTGGAAAGGGCAGATGTGGCGGTGTCATCAGTTCTGAGTGAAGGCTTTATAGAGTGTGTGTGTTTCAGCTCATATGCTTGAGATTTTGTTGTCTGCCATGAGAACGGTTCACCTTCCACATTACTTCTCTTTCAAATTAGGTTCTTGAATGATAAGGCATATGGATAGAACTTAACACTTCTCACAGTCCATCCAAGCTGCAAAGTACAGATATCTTGTAACAAGAACAAGAAATATGTTTTACTATTATAAGCCATTAAGATTTGGGGACTATTTGTTCCCACAGCAAAATGTGACTTACAGAGAATTTTTATGTGCTTTCGGAGATACCTCACATGGAGACTTTCCTCCTGTGCCTCTGCGATTGGAGTGATGCATCTCTGGATTCTGGCTGATTCCTTCCTTGGCCCCTGCTCATTGGTGATATTGCTAGCTTCTATCCTAGGTCTATCATAGGCAGTTGTCTTCGACTGACAGTATTTCAGATCACCCTACACTGACATCATTCTCTTTCTGGCCTATCCTTGCACAGAAAATGCACGCATATTCTTTGCCAGGAGAGAACCTGAAAATAAAGGACATTCAAAGTAGTCAGTTCCTTTTGGACTCATCCATGAGTGGAGAACCCAGCACCAACTCTTGCCTTCTAGGTTTTTCAGGCAAGAGTCAGGCATAAGCCTGGTAAATCAGCCTAGTCTTTTTTGCATTGTGTCTAGTATGTATGGCAGCCATGTAATTATGCTGATCAAATCTCTTTCAAGAAAATCTATGTGAGGAGCAAGGTTGACAGCCCCAGTTTCTACCTCTTTATTCAATTATGATGTTTGTATTAACGCCCTACTTCCTCTGGTTGTTCCCATGTAATGTCTAAGCACAGGGGGAATCCTAGGGCCAGTCTCCTTGCAGAGAAAGTGAAGGTTCCTTTGGCCAGGATTCTCACCTGGCCCTGGTTGGCTTACTCCATGTGTAGGCAATATGTTGTTATTGACTCTGTATAAAGAGCTCCACCCAGTGCCCTGGGTGGCTGCAAAGCAGGAGAGCAGAGACTGAAGTGGTGACAGTGCCGAGGACAGAGACTGAGATGGCTGCAGGGGTAGAGAGGCCCAGAGGCAGAGACTGGCTTGCTGCATGCAAACTTGCTCTGAGTAGATGGGATTCTAGTGACTGACCTGCCACCATGGGAATAAAGTTGGGTATAAACTCTTTCACCCCAAGAATGTTCCATTGTCATTATTTGGTCTCATTGAATTCATAGTGAACTTTTCTGGGGATGAAACCCATTGGCAAGACACTATTACTAGCTGACAGATAATTCCTACAATTAGGGTTGCCAAATAAAATACAGGACACCCAATTAAATTTGAATTTCAGATCAATTAATATTTTTTTAGAATAGGTATGCATGCAATATTTGGGGAATAACTAAAAATATTTTTTGTTGATCTGAAATTTAAATTTAACTACGTACTCTGTATTTTTATTTGCTAAATCCACTTATAATGGCAGTCTCTGCTTGAGCACACCCACCATCCTGGCTGAAAATTACTTAGAAATGCATAAAGCTCTTCCTATCTTAGACTTTACCTCTTCCCTTTCATGTGTCAGACCTGCATCATAATTTGTTTGCCCTGACTATTCCTGCTTGTTTCCCTTTATCCTTGACAGGCTGTCATGCAGGAGGGGGATTTTAGTTCTGGGCAAGTTCACCTGGATTCAGTGAGACTGAATAATGACAATGGAATGTTGGGGGTGAAAGGTCTTACACTGAGCTTTATTCTTGTGGTGGCAGGGCAAGCACTAGAATCATGGCCACATCTGGAAAGTCTAATCCATTTCAGCCTCTGTCTCTACCAGCTGTACAGAGCACTGGGCAGAGCTCTTTATATAGCGACACAGGCAATAATGGCTCGTTGCCAACAGGTGTGTAAGCATGTGCCTATGTAGTAGGCCAATTACATCATTGCATGTGGTCAGTGGGCCAAGTAGATGACAGTCAGGTGGGGATCCTGGCATTGGCACTTCCATTTTCCCTACACAGGAATTTCCTCATAAAACTCTTGCATTTTTAATCTCATCTTGGAATCTTCTCAGAGGACCTGAACAGATAATCTGATGAAATTTGTATCTTTATCTCTGCTGAAAATTCTGTTGTCACTCTGCCTTGTGGATATTGGACTAGATGATTGCTAAAGGCCTTCCAGCTATATCTTATTGTTCTAAGTTTCTTTTCCTTAGGCAGAAATATCACATTGTAAAAAAAATATTCCAGTTTTACCATATGAAAATGAAAGTAAGACTTTAACTTGTTCAAGACTGATTCCTTACTACTTAAGCCTTCCTCTAACATTCTTTGGAAATTGGATACAGTGAAATGCTATAAATAAATTTCAGTTAAATGCGGTGAGGAATCAGGTCATCTTTCTACCAAATCATAAAAGCTGCAACCTACAGACTGTATTCTAGCTAGTGCTCCCCTAACTGTGAATGCTGAATTGGTAGAATTAAGTCAGATACAAATTTCTGTCATGTTGGACGACTGCAGCCTCCAGGCTTGAAATTCAGTCGCCGATCAAGAGAGAGGAGAAACTGGCTCTTCTCCAACCATCCAAGTAAAACATTCCTACTACTCCAGGCCAGGTTTCTTGCTTGGAATTTACAGCCAGTCCTTCTGAATGCTAGTCAGCTGGGCATATTGAATTCTACAGTGGCAGACAGACACACGTTATTTTTTCCCATTTCTATTGGTTTCCTCCAGTAAAGGCTTTTCAGCTGACAAAATGTTTTCTATCTGGCCATTGTTTCTGTGCCACTGAAATTGACACTATGACCAGACATTCGTCTTGGCATCTAATATGAATGCTAGACACACACTAAGGGACCAGAAGTCTGTCTACCTCAGGAGTAGGAAAAATGTACCTGTGGTTGGTGTGGTATACCTGAGACAGCATGATGTTTCATGGGTGCTGCATAAGTCAGTAAAATGTCAATTATGGGAAAGGGTCACTAAAACCCATGAGCCATTTGACCTTTATCATCTCCACTCCCTAATAAAGGAAAAAACCCCAATAAAGACCAAGTGAACCATTGAAACTACCATGTGGGCCAGTTCTAGAAAATAATAATAATCATATTTTAAATACTATTTAATAAATAATTTAATAATTATTTTATTATTTCATAAAAATAATATTACTATTATTCCATGAAATGAATGTGATGAAAACAATATTGTCCCCAATCCTACTGAAATAGACTGACTAATTTATCACATAAGATGTAAAGAATATTAGGGGAGAATACAAATAATCTGAAGGGTAGGGAAGAGGAGACTCCAAAAGTATATCCCATACATAACAAATTAGCATGTTTAAGCTGTTGGTGCCATGGGGTGACCTCTGAGGAGCTGTCTTCTGCAGTCCCATTGTCAGTCATAAGCCAATCGAGGAGGGAGTGACTCCCTGGGGTTTGATGTGCATTTTGTAATCACTGCCTCAAGGCAGACTGCACTGTCAGGGAAGACAGCTTTCCCATCTTGACCCCGACAGAACAATCACATGCACCCCTAAGTCCCACAGACACGGGAGCCAAGCTGATATTGACTCCGAGGGCTTCTGCCTAAACCGGGAGCCCAAATCCACCAGCTCAGTATAGGGGCGGACCATACAGTGCTCCACGACCTGGGGAGGGGGCTGCTCCTCTCCTTGGGGAGCTTTCAGCTGCTGGGTCTTTATTTTCTTTACAACCACGGGGCGTGCTTTCAGTACAGGAGGCGCCAGTGCCTCCGGCATCACCCCTTCATCCTTCCCCAGCTCCTCCATTTCTGGGGCTGATGGCACCCTTCTCTCCCCTCCCCCGAGTGCCTCCTCTAGAACAACCTTTACCTTTTCTACGGTGCCTCGCAGCAATGCTACCTCAGTCTTCAGAAGGTCTCCTACCTTCAGCTCAGTGCTTCCCAGCTAATGTTCTTGTGCCGCCTCCACCTGTGCTTCCCTCAGGAATTCATCCTTTTTCTTGATGGACTCTTCCTCCTTCAGAACCCCTGGCAGCACTGCCATCTCATCTCAATGGCTCCTTGCTGCTGGTGCTCTTGTATCAGTGCCATCTCTTTCTTCAGGGAATCCGCAAAAGTGTGCAGCTCGCATTCTCGTGCCACCTCCTCTCGCATCAGTGCCGTTTCTCTCCTCCGGGAATCCACAGAAGTTTACAGCTCGTGTTCTCATGCTGCCATTTCTTGGGTCCCCTCTATAGATATTTTTAATACTGTGAGAAGCAGCCAACCCACAGTCCCCGCTGCCTCACGGGCACTCTGCTTCTCAAAGGATCTGCTTACTATACCAAGGGCCACCCCTACCGCCTCAGGTGTCACCTCCACTTGCGTCCAGTCCTGGGGTGGGGCCCAGTCCTCTAGGAGGGCAGCCACCTCAGACCACATACCCATGGGGGACAATCCACTGTTTCCCCACTTACAGGGGCAGCCTGCTGAAGCACCCCTCCCCTAAGAGCAGCCTGTCTTTTTCCTTCATCAGCAATGAACCCTGCCGAGTATGCCAATTGTCTTGCCAGTGGGTTTCAGCCCCCGGCAAGTTCGCTATGGATTCAATGCGACCAAAGAAAATGACAGCAGAACGTTCTTCGGGGTGAAAGGGTTTATTACCCAGCTTGTTCTCCCAGCGGTCAGTTGAGCACTAGCGTCTCTGCCTCTGCCCAGAGCACTGGGCAGAGCTCTCTATATATCACAATAATAGCTTATTGCCTAAAGGTGTGGAAGCGGTAGCCTAGCAACAGGCCAGTTACATCATCAGTTACATTAAGTTCAGTGAGGATCCTGGCCATAGGAACCCCAACTTCCCCACACCCATTTTCAGACAATGGGAGGGTGGAGTGGGCAATATTGTTGTCCCACCCATCTCTCTTTTACTACGCCAGGGCCCCTAACCTTCTGCGGCTTGAGTATTGGCTATAAACAGTTCAAAGCACTAAACTTTTCAAGAGAAATGTCCTTAACAAAAGGGAATATCTCACTTAGAAATGCCAGGGAGGTAAAGGCTTCCCTCAGAGGCAACTCATAGGCAGTTATTAATAGATAGTAGCTACACAAGGTCAGCTCCGTTCCCTCGAGTTGGGACAACACTGTGGTGTTATTCACGTTCCAAAGTGCCCCATTAGATGAGGCTAAGACTAGACTGCAAATGAATCCAGTTCTTCACCTAGCACCTTCCTCAGCTAAATCCAACTACTCATTTCTATCCTTGATTCAGCTGAGAGTAAACTCTCCATAAATCTTTCAGTCAAGAGTCCTTGTCTCAGGCTCTGCTTGTAGAGAAACTGACCCAAGGCAAAGAGGCTTAAGCTCTTACAGCAGATAAGTGCTGACATAGGGGAACAAGGAGAAAGTCACTTATTTCCTAAGTCATTTTGCTTTTGGATCCTAGCCCCTATTGTCACCAGGATTGAGGTTTATTTCTGCAGTCATAAAACTTAAACATCTCCATACCTCAAAGGTCAGGGTTCCTCTTCAGGAGTCTGATGTCTGATGAGTCCTGCTAAATTCCTCTGGGCCAAGGCAAAATGCAAGAGGTATTGGGGGAACACACCCATAATATTGCTGCTGGATCTATGATTTTCCCCTAATAAATACTGAACAAAGTGTTACAGCTGCCCAGAAAGGGACAAAAAATTTGAAGGAAAGTGGAAATTCCAAACACTTTGCATTTAAATTCTTTAAGAGTGGATAGAAAGAAATTGTAGGCCAAATTATTCATATTTCCATCACTCTCAAAAGCTTCAACCCATTAATGTAAATGTGTGTTTTACTTTTATTTATTTATTTATTTATTTGGTTCTGCACTGTTTGTAACATGGTGCCCAGTAATGATATTCAGGTGCTATGACTCCAAGTAAACAAATGAGAAAATTTAAGTGGAATATAAATAATGATTTCATGATTTCCTTAGCATGGAAAGCATGAGCCTACATTTAGAAGTATAACTTTAGAGACAGAGTAATCATAATCTGTCATTTTTGTTTGAACTTCACTAATTAGTATCTGTGAACTTGTGTGTGCTACAGATACTTTAGTAAGCTTTGTCAAAGGACTACTTATTGTGTCTATACCAAATAGGCCCCCAAACCTCTTAGGCCATCATTGTTTATTATTGATTTATCAGTGAGAAAGGAAAGAAGAGAGAGGAAAATAAATGACATTTTATAGACCCAGGATTAGAATTACAGGATATCATTTTAGGATGAGAAAAGAAGTGTCTCTACAGGTTGAAGAAAAATCTGGAACTTAATGTGTTTCAAGGTATATTTTATTACTATATTTTGTTATTGATGATATCTTGCCTGAGTATTTCAGCTGCAGGAAAGTTCACTATGAATTTGGTGAGACCAAGAAATGACAACAGAACTTTCTTAGGGTAAAGAGGTTTGCACATGGCTTTATCGTTATGACGGTGGGCTGAGCGCTAGGATCACATCTGCACCCAGCAGTCTGCAGGTCTGTGATCCACCTGGTCCCTCCCTTTGCCCAGAGCACTGCACAGAGCTCTTTATATAGTGACTCAGTCAATAAGAGCTTATTGAACTCAGTCAATAAGAGCTATTGACTACAAGTGTGGAAGCAGTAGCCTAGCAGTAGGCCAATTATATCATCAAGTAGTTTAGGGACAGGTGAGGATCCTGGCCATAGGAACTTCCATTTTTCCCACAGATGACTATGTAATCTCTTCTGATCTTATGATGTTATGCTTGTCGATACAAAAGAAAGGTGGTTGCTTACAGTTACTATGCACTTCATGGCAGGTTGCAACTCCAGGGGGAAAATCCTGGGGCAAAAATACCTTTGAAACCAAAATCAGTCAAATAGAGAAATGAAGTTAAGAAACCCATTTATTTGTTAAAAGCAGTGGTCCTATCTCTCTCTCAATCAGGCTGTAGCAGAACAGAGCTCCACCCAACCTCTAGGGTCCAGATATGCCCTCACTCACCCATGTAATCACCTATTGGTATGGAGATAGACTAATTTTCTCCACCCCTTAGAAACACCTATTTATATGCAGATGCACTAAAGCCAGGTGAGAGATTCTGGAAATATTGCAATTCTACCGACAGCCCACCCCTACAGAAATCTCGCTTCACAATCTACAAGTTCCCCATCTTCTGCAATGGCCCTTGTGAGAGAAAACTGGAGGAGTGCAACCAGGCTAACAACATAAAATAGCAACAGCAATAAAATCATGATAATCCTCAAGTTGGAGGCTTCAGCTAGGTTCAGAGTCCCATGCAGATTAAGTCCATAGCTCACTCATCCCACAGGCGGGCAGTAGCTGAACAGGTGGGGAGTTCAGAGCAATCATCACACAGCAGCTGCAGCCAGGGGGTGCACTCTGGCCACAGGACTGTAGAAGATAACCTTATACATGTTTTAATGACACCAGCATAGGAAAATCTTGTCCATCAGGTAGGATACCTGCAAGAGAGTGGGTCTGTGATAGATCTCATCCTGGTCTAGTATACCAGATTTTCACCCTATCCCTGTGTGGGTTACTGATGGGTGTATATGTAGGGCTACAGGAGGCACATCACTGGATGCAGTGGTAAGACAAAACTCCCCAGTAAGATGCTCTTACCTTCTGGCCTTTTTGTTACACTACTGTCATCTTTGGGGGCTACTGTGCTGTTACTCCAGGAACACACAGAAGGCCAGCTTCCAGTCCTTGTACCCAAGGTTCCAGAGGACCAGCCATTGTTCCATGTGTCAAAGCTTCCAAGGCCATGTATTCTGCAGGTTGCTTTGGGACTTATATTCTCCAGGTTGCTCTGGGACTCAGTCACACAGTGCACTTCTGACAGGCTCTTTAAAGGTCAAAGGCAGGCCCCACTGACAAGCTACAGCCTACATTGTCTTCTGCCCAAGGTAGGCTGTACTGCTAGCCAATGCTTCTAGGCTACAAGGTGCTGCCAAGGCCCCGGCCACAGCTGTCTTCAGTGACACGGACATCCAGCTCACAGGGCCCTGATGGGTCTGTCTCACTCAAGACCCTCATGCCATGACTGTCCAATTTTGCAACAGCAGAGGCAAATGCACATGTTTCATGCCAGCCCCACCTGATGCCCTTTCGTACCAAATGACATAGGGCTTCAGAATTTATGGCAAGTGTGTAATAAACACTCTCCAGTAGCCTACAAATCCCAAAACCTCTTGAAAAATGCCACATTTATTTGTAAGGTAATCAGACATGAGTGTAACATCACATACAGTTTTAGACACCCTATTCCCAAGGAGATTCGATCTGTTCCGGTCACCCTCACTCTGCAAACAGTAGTTGGGGGGGTCCCTGGAAAACCCTGCAGATCACAATAAATCACGGGCCATTCATCTCCTGTGTCTGCCAGAGCCAGGACATGTTGTACATTCACAGGGGATCAATGAATATAATTCTACATGTGGCCTCTGGTCCCCACCACGTCCACAAAGGTGGGGGCCTTGATCCTCACCTCAGTCAAACCACAATGCCCAGTTGTCCTCATGTGGGGGTGAGGGCCCAGGAGGAGCCTAAGTACTGTCCCCGGAAAGTCTTTCAGGGACACAGGCTGGACATGGGGCTTTGCCTCTGGCTTCTGTGTCCTGGACCTCAGCAGCTGGAACTGCTGCACTGGCTTTAATTGGTACCATAGTTCTAACAAGATCCTATTGGGCTGCCCACCAAGTTTTTCTTTCACTACCCTGGCTTTCATCAAATCAACACACATCTGGGTCCTTGAGACCTTCACGGGGCCCTTTTGCCCCTCTCCTTTCAGTCATAGCCCGTACCTCCTTCCAGGCTCTTATTGTTTCAACCTCCCCCAGAGAAGCCTCACTTTATGTGTTGCCCTATGTGGGGGGGCGAGAAGAGTCACTAGGGACCCAAAGAGAGATGGGGGAGCTGTATGCAGCACCAGACTTCTCATTCCTACGGTGAACACCTCCTCATCAGGGCCCTGAGGGTCAATATTATAGATGATATTTTTTACTCCCAGTTCCCGCAACACCTGTTGGAGCTCTGCGTACATTTTCCAGCTAGTGGGTAAATTTGGTAAATCACCCTGATTAGGCCAGAGTGCTCTGATGGCTGCTTCAGCCAATCCAGAAGCACTTAATTCCCTGAGGTATGACGGGCACTTTGCAACCGCTGCTGAGGAGAAGGGTGAGTCATCAGGGAAGCCTGTCTACTCGTTTCAGAACCTGACACAACAACGTTTTCCACCCTCATATCCCAGAGACACAAAAGCCGTGTAGGCAGAGGTTCTGATGGTTTCTGCCAGTACTGGATGCTCATGTCCACCAGCTCATCCTGGGTATAGGGGTGGAGCATGGAGTGTTCCATACCCTAGGGCTCTGCCTGAGGAGCCCATGGTTGTTGTGTTTTTACTTTCTTAATTATGACTGGGCGGGCCTTTAATAAGGAGAGGGTGGTGCCTTATGTGGTGGCCTCAGCCTGACCCCCTCATCCTTTCCCGTCACCTCCTCCACCATCTTCGGAGCTGAAGGCACCACTCTTTCCTCCTCCTCCCCCATGACCTTCTGCAATGTAGACTTTCCTGCTGCCTCCCCCCTTGCTGCTGCTGAGGAATTTTCCAGGAGTGTGACCTGTCCTCTCATAACTGTCTCTCTTCCTTAAGGACATCCCATAGGTCATCGCCCAGCTCCTCCAAGCGATGCTGAAGTGTGTCTCTCTCCTGCCAAAGTCTCTCTCCTCAATAACACTTTCCACCATCTTGATGAAGAGAGATCCTACTGTGCCACCTGCTACGTGGCCACTCACAGTCTCTAAGCAGTCTTCTATTTGATGGAGAGCTAATTCTCCACTCTTCCCCAGCTCTGGGAAAGGCCCTACCCCTCTAGGAGGTGCTTTACCCTAGACCAATTCCTCACTAGGGGCTCCTCAATTGGAAGCCCCACATATAGGGGATTTCTGAGTGTAGCTTCACCCTCTACCACTGCAACCACTGGGGCCCCCCCATCAATCCTAGAGGCAGCCCGCCCCAGGATGCACCCATGTAGACAGATTTCGGATTCAGAGGTCCTGCTGATTACTTACAGCCAGATGTAACTCTGGGGTAAAAATCCTGGGGCAAAAATACCTTTGAAACCGAAGTCAGTCAAAGGGAGAAGTAAAGTTAAGGAAGCTGTTTATTTCTTACAAGCAGTCTTCCCATCTCTCTTGACCAGGCTGCAGCAGAAGAGCATTCCACCCAACCTCTCTGGTCCAGGTAAGCCTTTGCACGCTCTTGTAATTACTTATTGATATGTAGATGGACTAAATCTCTCCACCCCTTGGAAACACCTATTGATATGCAGATGAACTTAAGCCAAGCAAGAGATTCTGGAAATATTGCAATTTTACCCACACAGGTGCATCTATTTCCCTTAGCTTAACTACTTACTAGTTTACAGGGAATTGACATTTCTTTCTGTCAGAAGTTTTCTCATCAGTAATATGGGGATAGTGATAGCACTTACTTCAGAGAATCGTCAAAACTGAATTAAATAATATAATAAAACTACTGGCACAGAATAATGGGTCAATGAATTGTGCCTATTTTTATGTTTCTTTTTGCTTTTCATTGCTTTCATTTACCTATCTTTTGGGTTGGTCAAAAAGTCATACCCAAATAACTGCATCAAAATATTTTGATAAAATAATGATTAATGTTTAATACCACTTTGCTTCCTTTCTATCATTTAGTTATTTGGGGTACCTTAAATATTATATCCCAATCAGTAATTTTAACTGCCCTTAGTAGAAGAAAGAGAATATTCTTTGAATAACTATTATGGTGTGGATAAAGTGAAGGTTCCTATAGCCAGGATTCTCACCTGGCCCTGGTTGGCTAGCTCACTACACATGTGTGGGGTATACATTGTTACTGACTCTATATAAAGACCTCCACCCAGTGCTCTGGGTGACAAGATGGCATGGCTGCAAGGCTGCAGGAGAGCAGAGGCTGGAGTGGTGGCAGTACTGAGGACAGAGACTGAGATGGCTGCAGGGGCCGAGAGGCCCAGAGGTGACTGACCTGCCACTGTGGGAATAAAGTTGGATATAAACCCTTTCACCCCAAGTATGTTCCACTGTCATTTTTTGGTCTCATTGAATCTGTAGTGAACTTGCCCAAGGCTGAAACCCCTTGACAAGAAAATGGGCTAGTCCCAAAATGAGATAACTTTTATTTCATTGTTGTCCAATTATAAACAAATCTGAAGGGAAAATGTAAGTCTTTGACAACTCCACTCATCAGTGTGGCCATTTTCAGAATTTTAGTATATTTTTACTTTTCAAAATTAACGTTGTCCTAATTATAAGAGTAGCGCTTGTTTCATCTTGTTTACTGATCTTTTATGCTGTTTAAATTTGCTATATAATTACTGATTCTTTTCTGCTTATCACTATAATGAACTTATATTTTTGATATTGCTTTTGTAAACCAAATATAACTGGGTTTGTTTTCTTAACCAACATTTTAACTGAAGAATTGCTCTATTTATATTGATTGTGATTACTGACGTATTTGGACCTATTTCTGTGAAGCTATTTTGTTCTATCCCTTTGACTTTCCATCTCTTTCCATCCCCTACCCTCGCCTTCTCTTTACTTGCTCATTCTTTTCCATCTTTTCTCTACATTTGAGTTGATTGGGTTTCTCTTCCATGTCATGTTTTATCTACTGCAAGTTAGAAAATATATACTTGGCTTCCATTATTTTAAAGGTTACTTAAGCGATTTAAATGTATATTTTACACAACACAATACAAATGGAATAAATATTTTTACTCATTCATAAATAATTTTATTCACTAACTCCCTTTCATCATGATACTATTTTTCAGAATGTTTTATTTTACTTGGCTTTATCTTCCAAGTTTGAAATTATTTTTACTCTGTTATTCAGTCAGTATTTTAAACATTCATATTTATCATTTTCTTTCTTGATTATTCAAGATTAAAAATTGATTTATTTAAAATCAAGACTGATTAATTAAGTACTTTCCATCTGGAATCAGTTTCCTTCTCTATGAAGTGTATTCTTTATATAAAGAAGTCCTATAGTGTGGATCAAAGGTACTAAGTTCTTTTAGATGTTTTTCTTTTGAAAATGTTCTTATTTTTGAAAGACAATTTTTCTTAGTAGTTGATAGTAAATTCTCTTAGTGAATTGAGAATATTATTTCATTTTCCTTAGAAAAGGGCCAGCCTATTTATCATTCATTTTTAGGGGAAGTGACTTTCTTTTCTGTATGACTGTGTTTAAGTTCTTCCTTTGGTTTTTGGCAGTGTCACTATTCCAGGTCTAGGTATGGAAATTTTAGGATTCATTTGGCTTCCTCAATATGAGAATGGCATTTATCATTTTTGGAAAAATTTCAGAAATTATTTCTTCTGTTTTGCCTTTTATTATCTCAAGAACTCTGATTAGTTTATATTAGGCCTTTTCTCTCTAGCCTTGAAGTGTATTCCCCTCTCAGATATCTTACACTGCCCTATCATTCTTTGCTGCATCTATTTTCCAGCCCACCACACTCTTCTTATTATGCCCTAGTCTTCTGGTTAAATAATTACTTGAATTTACATTTTAATTTATAATTTTTAATTTATAATAATTAGTTATTTTGAAATTCAGCCTGGTTAAATAGCTTTTCCTCTGTAACCTTTTCAGTTCATTTTTTTAAAATCTATTAAGTGTGTGTATCTATTTTCTATCCCATATCTAGTCATTTCAGTATCTGTAGTCTGCAGGTATGATTCCATAGACCACCTCCTGCCTTTGTAATCCTATTCATGACTTCTCCATTCTACTACTTAATATTAACGTGAGATTGTGAACTCCTGTTTCTGGGACCTTAATTTTTTGTAATTCTTTGAGTCTTGAGTTTAGAGTGGGTTCATTCATCAAGGGTATGGGTTTGCTTTGGTTAGGATCCTAGGAGGCAACACTGACTCAAGAACAATCCACAGAATGTCTGCCTCAGGATTTTACAAATCATATAAGTAATATGAATTCTAGCCACGCTCCTTGAATGGAGGTTTCTTCTTAGAAATTCTCAGGAAGACCTTTATTTCTGTTTTTCTCTTTACTTAGAGTAAATGCTGAGAAAAGAGAGGGTATTCATTCCAGTTCTCTCCCTTCCCAGAAGATACAAATAGAATTGCCTTCAGTTTTCAATCATTATTTGAGAAAACCTTCACATCACCTTGGTTTTATGCAGAATTCTCTCACTGACCTTGAAGTATGTATGGTGCTAAAGCTTAAACTCTTATCTCTAATGCCAAATGTGGATCCAGGACTGCCACAGATCTACTGAATTTTCTACTACTGATATCTACTGAAGAGGATGGATTATGCCCCCCTTTCTCTTTTTTGCTTACCCAGATCCATTCCTTGTTCCCTAGGGACCACATCATCCAAGCTTCTTGCACAGTGGCTTCTCCTTGGGTTCTGGCAATGGATAGATTGGCAATGGTTCAGAAATTGGATAGTAGGATTCCTTTTCTTAGCTCATTTCTCACTTTGCTGTAGATCCAGGAGTGTGTTGCATTCTACATTAATCTGCTGGGTGGTTTTCTTCTGTGGCCCTAATCTATTTTCAGTCTTCTCTAATACTGTTACATTTTGCCATCCCTTCAGGCCCAAGGACAAATACAGTGCACTACTTTTGTCAGTCTCTGGTTCTTCGTAGCCTTTTTTGCATCCTAAGCAAGAATCACAGCCCTAGAGAAAATATCCTCATTTGATCTATTTTTGATAACCTAAACTCTACCCAAGTTTGGAAATTAGTGCTTCCATTAAATCTCTTACCTTCAACTGTTTTATTTGTTTTCTGCTGGGCCCTATTATAGCATTAATAGTCCAATTTTGTAGGAGACAGAAATGAGACTTAGAAAAACTAAGAGCTTTTAAAAGAGGGAAATATGGTCTGTATTGTTTCAACCTGGATAAACTGGGATGTGTGTTTCCCAGAGACTCCTTTGCAGATTACAGGTGGCCAAATGAAAGCTTGCATGTGAACTGGAAAGCAGGAATGACTCCGTGCCCATTACTCTCTGAAGTCTGCCGTATTCAGATGTAATGCGGGACAAACGCAGAGGTGCTTGGCAATTCAGATCTTGTCCTCACTCTACCTCTGACTGCAGAACTCCGTTGACAAACAGTGGCCTCAGACCGACCAGCAGATGTTTCACTGCAAACTCACAGAGAGATTTCCAGACAGAAGCAAACACTTCCATTTTCACTGTGAAGATGTCTGGGATAAAAGACCATGTGCAGAGAGTGGTCCGTCTATCGTAGCCATTTCAATCTCAAGTGAGCCCGTCAAGGCATCTAAATACCTGGAGACTTGGCACCAAACGACTCCAGGCAAGACCAACAGAGGAAACACACAACCAAATCTTGAGAAAAAAATGCAGCATTGTTGTTTTTGTCTACTAAGTTTTGTGCTATTTTTATGCAGGCTGTAGAAATTGGTATGTGTTAAGTGGATTGTTATGTAATAACAATTAAAAAAAACCCTGAAAACGTGACTTTGACTTTGGGGCTTGGTGATGGGAAAAAACCAGAAGGATGGCAAAAATCTGCTATTGGAGACTACAGGCCCTCAGAGGCTGAAGAAAAATCAATCTCGTTATTTGGTGCCAGAGAATCTGGCCAAAATGCTGCCTGTAGTAATTTGAAAATAGCAGCTAGTATGAACTGCTCAATCTGCCTAAGGAGGCTTTCAGGAAGAATGTTGAAATGCCATTTGTCCTCTTTTAGTATCATACGATCAGATGTAGGAAGAAAGAAAAGATATAAAAATAGAACTGTACTTTGGAAACAGAGTTAATGAAATAATAAGCACCCATTTTTTTGTCTTGTTTTGTTTTGGAAAATAAAATCATCTCACCCCTAGTCTCCTCAGCCAGCAAATCATCATCAAAGTAGAATAAGACGTAGGGCTACAGATGAAATAAAAGTGTGTCTGTAAATCCTTTTATTAAATCCTTTTGAAAGAGATAGAGGAGTGCCAAGTACGCACTGTAGACTAGACCAGAAACATTAAAAAAATCCTAAGTGTTGTCAGAACAGCTCACATGTGCCCCAGAGGGAGTGATGTCATTTTGCCTCTCAAGTCCCAGTTAAACTGTTAGATGGAATCCCAACATTGGTGATCCTAAGCCACACAAGGAGAAAAGCTACCCAGATTTCCAGCATTGCCCTGTGGTGTGGTTTGTTTGTAGTTATAGGTGACCAAGGCAAGCTATTCTTTGCAATTATTTTAACAGGAGGTGTGATTTAATTCTGATTCAATAAGTGTTTGTTTATGAAGTGCAAAATAACAATTTACATTATTAGCCCACCGTAGAAAACATAGGCAACACCAAAATACCTTGTATTTCCCTTTTAAAATTGGCAGGTAATGAAATATACCTAGGCAGGAATTTTGAATTACAAAAGAAGATATAATATTATTCCATGTAGATTAAAGAAAAGATAGATTGGATTTAGCTGAAAGTTCTCTATTGCTTTGGGGTATTAATTATATTCACTTTACTACTTTATCCTTTTAATAAATAAAAAAAGAAATCGGTTTGCATGTTCAATAATCTTTTAGATAAATTACTTTGACCCCTAAACCCATCTTAGAACTAGAAAATCACCTTCTTGTATTCTTAAGGTTAGTCTTCCTGAGACAATCTTACTCTCTAAAGGGTTCTCAACATCAGCGTCGGTCATTTTTCCTCAGCATTGAAAACCCAATCCACAGCTTAAAACCCCTCTTGAGAGAGGGAGACTCATAACCACTGTGAGCTGCCAGGGACCTAGGATGAATGATTATGGAACAGGTTCTATTTTGAATCTGGAAGAGGCATATTTCGGTGCAAGCAGTCTGTCAGGTTTCCCAGCTTTGGTCCCTAGCACTATCACCGCCGCTGCTCTGGAGCATCCGACAGCCGGCCCCCGCCTCACTGCCAGGGCTCTGACTTAGGCAGGTCCTCCACCCTCACCCTCTCCTGGAACCACGGTCTCCTCACCCTCTACAGCGCTTTGCACGGGGCTGGCCCCGTGCAGATCTGTAGTCACACGTGACTGGCAGGCTGCTGTCTTGGCAACGCTCCCTGCTCTGTGCTTCCCAATCTCTGTTTGCCTCCATCGGTGTGCTGAGACTGATGATTTCTGTTGACAGTCTGTTTACTGTCAGCCCTGATGCGGCTACGGTGATGACATTCCTGGTCTAGCAGTGGTTTCTCGTGGCACAAGAAGGAAAGCAACAGCTTCCCTTCTAGTGTTAAATATAGGCATTATTGTCTTACATCGGGATTAGCATCTAAACAGGGTAAATATGTATTTATCTTCCCAAATGGGATTGTTGTTTGTGAAGCTGATCTGGAGTGATAGGTAGTTGCAGGGTAGAGAGGTGTTTCCTGAACCTGCCCCTCTCTAACTGGTATGAAGCCTTCAGGATTTCTTCTACCACAGGGTAAGTCCCTGCTTAGGAGCCCCTGGTATCTAATTCTGCTGCTAACCATAGTCTGTGACATTTCAAACTAACACATATGATGGAATACTGTTGAACCTTAGAAGAAATTGGAGTCTCCTTTTTTTTTCCCGCAATGGCACACTGGTCTGTATGAAGATTTGCTTTTCCAATGTAACACTTTGTTCCACATCTAAAGAGAACAAAGATAATGGGGTCAATGTGAATGAAATGAAAAGCGGCAAAAAGTTTATAATAGACGGACTCTCAGCATCAAAACTGATTCACTTTTTCACAACACCTGGAGAGACAGAGCCTACTTAAGTGTTTTATGCTGTAAGTGGGCTTAAGATGTTCTATCTATATCTAAAACACAAGAGAAAGAGATTCTTAAAGAAGCTTTTGAGGGTGGGAAAGATGTTGTAAACATTTCCTGTCATAAGACCTAGAGAGGACTACTCTGTTTCTGAATTGTCAATCTAATTTTTACTACAACATTTTGGCTGTCATTTCCCTGAGTTGTCAAATGTGTCATTGATGATGATCTTGCATCCTAGAGGGGAAAAGGGACATTAAGAACTTAATCCTCAACACTTTCATCAGTCACTGGCATCATGCACGGCTTAAAACAAGTGGTAGTCTTAATTCCTGTGAACATATAACCTCAAATCTTGCAAAGTGATGGAGTACATGAAGGGGAAAGGGGAATGGGTATTTATTGAATATCTGTTATGTGCTTGGCGCTTCCATGTTTCAAATTCTTCACAACCCTATGGGACCAAATTAATGATCTTTCAGTCCCACAAGAGTGAGGCCCAAATCGGAAGCACCTGCCTGAACGCCCCATACCTGATAGTGCCTCCTGGGGTGGGCGCTCAGTCAACCCAACCACAGAGGCCGTGTCTCACTGAATCGTGTTGCTCAGTGTATGTTTGGGGAAGGTGTGAGATGAGGGGGTAGGAGTATGCCATCTCTTTTCATAAAAACATAGTTAAATAACAAGTATGGTAATCAAGATTATCAGAAAATGGAGTGGTCTGAAATCCCTATATGGCAATATCATGTTGTAAACTATTGAATACAATACTAGTTTGGACTGTGGTGCATAGGACTGCTGCTGCCAACAACACTATTATTTTATCCCCAACAGAAAATTATTTTTAAAAATGTGATGTGTTTATTGTAAAGCCATTGGGCATATGTACAAGAACACAAACAGCATTACATATCTATTATCTATTAACTGACACTGCATTTGCCAGGCATATGACACAATTAAGCAAATGCTTGACTGAACAGATGGGTCTTATAAGGATCCCTAAGGGCATGTCTACATTAACTATGCCAAGGGGGGTTAATGCACCCATTTGGCATCTGCATGCATTTTCCCATCAGCGTATACACTACTGCTTTGCTTGGTTGCAAATGGGTCCATTTTTGTCCCAGAGGACTAAGTGTAAATGAATTGAGCTATTTCCAGTTTGTTCAATTTTTGTCTTCTGTTTGAAACATATCCCTAATAGTAGTAAATTACATCCTCTCATTGTTTCTTGCATTCATTAACTTGAAAATGTAATGTTTTTATTTGGTTTATTAATGGCATCAAAGAAATAGAACACTTTTTTGTGGCAAAGTACATAGCCTTTTAATTTTATTCCTGGTGTGTACAGTCTCTAATGGCAGATTGTAATAGCTAGAGGAGGGAAAAAAACACAACTCAGATCCTAATAGTAATAATGAAGAGTTTAACATTATAGTAACTGAAAATATATATATTTGTTTTCCATTAAACTATTTCATGGCCTCTGAAATTAAAAGACAACCACAGACATACACACTTAAATCAAATCCATACAGTCTCTCTTTGCTGTCTGTCAGATGTGCCTACATTGCTCTGGAAAATGGCCTTAGTGCTTATCAAATAAACTTTCTGTGTGTGTGTGACTTGGCCAAGTCTTCAGGGACTCCTTCAAAATCTCTCCTAAAAGTGCCATAGTTGAGGATCTTCTCTGGGGGTAATGGAGGCATCAACATTTTGTATGTCGCAGATATAAAGCTGTATCATGAAATAAAACATGGATGGAGTAAGTATTGGGGTTAATTATATATGAGGCAACAAGGACTGTATTCTTGGAATTTCGCATTGATCTCTAGCTGTATCAAAATATTTTGGACAATTGGTTTTGCGCTATCCTTTGGAGCTAATGGAGTTTAGCACTAAGAGTAAGGCAGCCAGCAAAGTATGTTGCACGTGGCAGATCATCATGTAGGAATATAAAATTAAACAAAAATGGTGAAAAGCTCAACATCATTTCAGTACCATAAAGCAAGCAAATATATACAATAAATGAAATAAGTTAATAGTTATGTCAAATCAGGCATTAGGAATGGGATTAGGTTATTTCTATTAATTTTTCTCTTTAAAAAAACTCGGCAGTGTTTTATCAAAACATGTATTTGATTTATTAAATGGGAGATAATCTGATACTAGGCAAATCCTTTATAGCATTTCTTCCATAGTCTGTTGCTCTTATTTCAATTACTTACTAAAAAGAAGATAAGAAAAACAATTATTTCCATGTACTTAGGTGTAATGACCATAAGGTTTGTCTGACTTCACCGCCTTAATTCTTAGTTATTAGAGGAATAACCATAAAATGTATTTCACTTAAAAATTACATTAAAAATTATAGTGTGCATACTTTAAAAATTTATGTAAATGTGTTACCAGCTGAAAGAAGGCTTATCCAGGATTAGTGTCATTGTTTCTGTGTTTTTTTGCACTCTTCAAGATATTTCCTACTGTTTGAATATTTCAGGTTAAGTATTTGGAATTGCTGATTCTAGAGTGAAGAGAAAACTTCTTACTTTTCTACAATAACACAATTGAGAAATCTGAGGCTTCTAAAAGTTTGTAAATCACACACTCAAATAACTAGTCAGTGGTAATTCTAGAGTTCATATTGACTGTATGAAAATACAGCATTATTTTTTGCCTAGTATAATGCTACCATGAGCCCTAAATGAGTTTTAATTTTTAAAAATTAGTTAATACATAGAACATAATATATGCGATAAAGTGTCATATACTCCTATGAGCACCCAACTTAACAACTCAAAGTTGTAAAATAAAGTTAATTATTCCTTTATACTTTTCCCCATCATATTATTTAAAATGTAGTATAAATTAGAGGTGTGTGGGTGGAGAGGGTGAAGGGGATAAAGGGCCAGAAAAATTCTCAATCACAGTATAAGCTGGTCATGGTGACAGCATGGAGAATATAGTCAACATTCTGTGACATCATGCACTAGAGGGGGTGAGGATTTAATAATATGGGTAACTGTTGAACCACTGTGTGGTATATTTGAAACCAATACAAGAGTGTATATCAATGATACTTCAATAAAAATTTGAAAAAGAATTTAAAAAGCATATATCATTTCCCTAGAGGTATTCACTGTTAACAATGTCATGCATACCCTTCTAAGCCTCTGTGTGTGTGTGCATGCTAGAGTATTTAATTAAAAAAATATATCATACAATAGATACTATTTTGTGTTTTGCTTTTCCACTTTATATATTCTGGATATAATATCTTGTCCATAATGTATTTATTTTGGAATGAATATTGCAATGCCTATTCTTGTCTGTAAATCTTTGTCCACTCTGCTAGGTACTTTTGTAGGATGGATTCCTACAAGTGACATAATGCTGATGTTACTATACTAGACACCACATAGCTTTTGAGTTAGAGGCTTTGGAACAAACATATGAACACTTATTGAAGATTAAATAAAATAGACAGTGGCTTAGTTTATTCTGACTATTCTGACATAGGTAGTAAAAGTATGTAGTGGAAGTATAATTCTGCTAGTACTTCCATGTCTGTTCTAGTGTGGGTTTATATCACAGTTTAAACCCTGTTCAACAAAATACTGAAAATCAAACTAACATATCTTAAAAGTATCCCACTGCTCTACTTCTGGCACTGAAAATACATCAGTGTCAGTCGTGGCTCTACAGAAGACAGAGTGTCCTGGAGCTCTGTCTAGCAATCACACTCCACAAAGTCCCTTGCAGGACTGGGCTGAGAATTTGCATTTATTATTTTCTGTTATTTTCCCTTTTCTTCTTTTTAATTTACACAATTATATATTTCTTATTTAATGAGCTTCTGACAGAGAAGATATAATACAAAGTCAAAAGCATGCATTCATGGCAACATAGACCAAAGTATGCCCCGCAGCACCAAATTAGCTATAGCATATTATCATCTGTTATACATTTACTAGAGAAACCCAACCCAACCATGTTTTATCCCCTCAATCTGAATTATCACAAAGAAACTCTGTGGTTTCTTTGGTTAAAGCAAAATGTTTATTATATCACCAGAGTATACTGCCTAGTAAGATATTATTTGTCATAGGTAGATGGACATTTGTTATAAACATCTTGGCAGTACTTGTGGGATTAGACCTGTTTCTCAAAGAAATCCAGACCCGATCCTGTAAAGATAAACTATGAGCAGAGAGAGTATCTGGTGGTCAGCCACACGCCTGCTTTTTTTTTTCTTTTTGTTTTATCATCTGCCATCTGCCTTCACACACACAAATACACACATAAAGTATGACTTATTTAAGAGTTACTTAAGGTAGCTCTCTGCATCTTGATCAAAGATATATCTTGCTTTTTTATGATAAAGTGAGTAATTGTAGATTTTGCAAGAGAATACCATAAAAATACATAGCCATCTTATTTAGAATTTGTTAACTTAGTCCTGTTTTCATAAGTAGCAATTTGACCTTAATATTTTATAGACACATAGTATATTATATAGCATGAAATAAGAAAATAAAATTGTTTTATTTGTTATTTAGCTTTTCTTAGATCAGCACAATGAAAGGATTATGGAGTCCTAAGTGAACTATTTATTCTTAAGATGAAACCCTGTCTTTCAGAAAGAATCTGTGCTGCTGTATAGTGTGTGGCACAAATTCTTTCCATAGAAATTCTTTCCACCCCCCCTTTGAAAGTTTAAACCACTTAGTAAGACATTTTGTCCAAATAAAATAGCAAGTGGAGGAGCTGGAGCATAATTACAGGTAACAGAGGAGGTGTGATTTATTCTATTTTCAAAATGCGATAGCTTCTAATCTGTAATTTATTTTGTCTTTTTTCAAAATTTTCTCTATGTGAGCCTTTGAAAAATCTGACCTATTTTATTTTAAGAGGATTGATGTTTTCTACCTCAATATGTGATATTAAAATGACCACTAAATTTTAATCTCACTTCCCCTAAACAATACAAGTGCTACTTTCTCCTAAGTGTTGAACATCTATCTAAATTATTAATATTATCCTGAATTCCAATATGAGGTTTCTGGAAAGATTTACTTAGAGAAAGTAGTAACTGTGCCAACTTCTCTTTGCCCTAATTCATATCTGTGGGTTTATATGATGGGAACCAGATACGATCCTACATAAAATGGGGTCTATTGTATGTGGGGAGCCCAAAAATAAACTTAGGCATTTATATAGGAAAGAGGAGTAGCTGTCTCTGCTTCCTTTCTGAGTCTCCTTGGAGACAGAATGGTTCTCTAGTCTTAGTAATGTAAACAAGCTTTTCCCGAAGGGAAATAAGACTAGTGTCTCCATCTTTGCAGCCTAATAGATCATTCTGGATCATTGTGGTGGATGTGTATGAGTTATCTACTGTTGCACATGATGGGTAAATGGGTAAGGAAAGGAGAGAAAATAAAATTAAATGTTTTGGGGACATTTATCTTTATTGACATGTGGTCCACAATGAGGTCAACTATTGACCTCGATGTAAGTTCCATGAGGACAGGGACTTCTTTTTTTTAATTGATATATTCTCATCACCTACAGAAATACCTTTGGTTCATACTAGTTAATGAAATGTATGTTACATGAATCAGTAAATGAATAAGTGGCAGTAGAAGGGATTGGGAAAAGTAAAAATACTCTGGTATCATTTGAAAGATGCTGGTTTTTGATATCTTACTTTGAATACTTCTGGCATTTAGCACTTTTCACTTTTCTTTTCTTATTAAAATTATGTCCTTTGTTTCTTTTGACATGATTTAAAAATATTCATTCCAGCTTTATGGACAATCTCTTACATCAGTGAATTACAACTACTGAGCTCAATTCTTAAAAGACAAAGTACCCAATAGCTCTGTCTTTAGCATTATCTCTTCTCCCCTTTTCTCTGGATTATGTCATCCCAGCCTTTGGCTTTGGCTTACTTACTACATACACATATTCTCTAAACCGTTGCTTTAATACAGACATTCCTGCTAAGTTTTTCCTTGATTCTTTGTATGCAGAGTATATAAAGCTGGATTTATCATCTGTCCTGATTAATATGCTTTTTGTTATATGTTCTTCCTTTAGTGACTGGACCAGCATCTACCTCAATGCTCAAGGCCCAAACAAACTCCTGTCCTGCATCTCCATTCCCTTAGAGTCTATTATTTAAAACCACTTATCCTTTGCTTTCTATTGCCAATTTCTTCTTTCATCCATATCAATCTGTACCACCTTGTTTCTTTCCTTGCTTCCCTTCTATCCTCTATACTTCTGCCAAAGGGATCATTCTAAAAGATAAACACATTCTAAAAGATAATCACATATATTATTCATTTTTAATCAATAAAATTAATAATATTAGCTTTCAAGATACTCCTCAGATCTCTCTGCTCTGAACCATACCTTCTCAAAGGCTTCACGTCTCACCCATTCCCCTTACATGTCCTTTGTTCCTATCAGTGACTCATTTCCTATTTTATTCAAATGTTCATGTTTTTCTCTCATTAAATAAGGACCTATTATTACCCAAGGTTTTTTTCTGAAAGCTGGGGATACAGAAGAGAAGAAAATGGTCATAGTATGTTTCTATAAGGAATTTTCAGTACAGTGAGGACAGTTACAAACAAGCCAAATAATATCAAATGTAATAAATGATATAAAGAAGAATCAGAGTACCTATAATGTGGACCATAAAGTATGGAATGAATTCCTCTTAGAAATCAGATGTACTGTAAACCCTAAATAATGAGGAATGATGAGCTAAGTGTGATGAGGGAAAAAAAGTCTGGGAAGGGAAAAAGATGGGGAGAAGACCCTGAGGCAGGAATAGACAGACAGATAGATGGATGGACAGATGGACAGACGGATAGATAGATAGATAGATAGATAGATAGATAGATAGATAGATAGACAGATAGATAGATGATAGATAGGTAGATAGATAGATAGATAGATAGATAGATAGATAGATTCTGTCTCAATTTTCCTCCTTTATTGAGTATTTAAGATGTCAAAACTTAAGTTAAAATGTCACCAGCTCCTCTATGGCACTCACTTTGATTTTTATTCCTTTGTGCTCTTAAATCTCCCTCTGAAGACCTACATCTACAAACTTATCTTGTGTTTTTCTCCTACTATGATTATAAATTCCCTGTAGGAAGGAACCATCTGCATGCTTGAGGCTCTGCAGAGTTTGGCAGATAGTGGAAAGTCAATGACTCTTTGATGAAAGAATGAATGAATGAAAACTGAGTAGACTACAACGTGGTGCACATGGACACTGTGGACACTTGATTATGGAGTACCATACTGTGACTATAAAAGCATGTTTCTAATAGCTCTTCATACATCTTGAAGGGAAAGACAAGATATGCTGCAAAACTTAATTGGTATTAGAATCATACATGTGTACAGTTCAAACAATGTATCAGTCTGTAAATCTCTGCCACATTTATAAAGATTGAAGCTCCCTGAATGTTCAGAATCTCTCTGAGAATCAAATGGGACAGAAACATAATTTTCTGCCTTTCAAGGAATTCTGTAGAAAGTGGAGAAACTCTCCTATATGGATCAACAGAAATTATATTATTTCAAGAATAGTTTTATTCAGCACCTTAGAGACCAATGGCTGCAAAAGAAAGTGTCCTGTAAGAAGAAACCTGTCTTATAGTCAGATTGCTCCACCAGCCATTATTAACTTCAGAGGTAGATCTTATATATATTAAACAAACAAACAACTTCACCTATCCAGAAATTATGTTCTGGATCTCACACTGACTTGCCCTACCTTTTGAACTCTTTAAATTAGAATTTCATTAACATCTATAGTGGCTTATTTCATTTTTTATTAACAAAATCCGATTGGAAGTCTACATGCATTCTTTACATGAATTTCTTATACATGAATAGGACTTTGGTTTATATTTAGGATTCACTGACCATCTGTTCTGTTTAAGCAGGAGTATGAATTGTAATCAATCATGGTCCACTCTAAAAACATTTTATAAAAGCTCTATAAGTTCTCTATAACAGAAACTAAGGAAAAACACCATCCACAATAAAGGTTCAATTTATGTTCTCTAACCTTTACAAATGAAATGTTAAGGTGTTATTTGAAGATGTATTTTTCAACTTGTAAGTGCATTTATCTCCTTTACACTGTTTGTGTGGTTTTTCAATATAAACAATCATGTGCTAGAGATTTCTTTTAGACTTGAGAGTTTTGTTCAATAGTTTGCATCTCTAAGGAGAACACCAGTCACTGATGAGGTCTGCACAGCTCAGCCAATTCATACCACAAAGTTACAACTTTGGATTATCTATTTAAATGGGATGCAAGTGACTGGAATAGTGATATGAACTCCCAGTTGGGAAGGGTGGGATTATAAATAGGTTTTGGAAGCAGTGTATTTACATCATCTCATGTACTAGATTTCATTCATCTGAGTACTTAGAGGTAACTTTCATTTTCTTAATACTTAAATTCCTTAAAGATTTATATATGTAAAATAAACATATATATATATGTAGAATGTATGCATACACATATATGTGAAATATATGCATTCTACGTATAAATATATTTTTAAAAATGAGCTAAAATTAGTCATTTTTCTAACCTAGGGTGGAGATCTACATATCCTGTTATACAAGACTTGTTTGTATTTCTACTCCTGTTATTAGTAAATAACATTTATTGAGCATCTGGTCTGCTCAATTAAACTTTACACTTGTATTATAATTAATTTTTATGACAATACTATGAGATGGATAATTCTATGCTCATGTATGAATGATTAAGTTGGGACTATGGAAGCATTTTGGCAAATTGCCGAAAGTTATATAGTTATGTAGCAGGAAGTAGGCTTAGATTTCAGGCCATTTTTCATCTACCACAAACCAGAATATTGCTACTCAATATAATAGTTATTTGTTCTGTGATAGGCACTTTTTCACATAACCTGAAATATCATTATCATTGTCACTTAAGATGAGTTTTTTATGAATAGATGAGGAAACTGAAGTTATGTCAGGCAAACACATTTCTCATGCAGATTCTAAGTGACACAGTTGGGACTCGAACCGGGTATCTCCAGTCACAAAGACCACACTTTTCCAGAGGCATCACTCACAGCGTGGTCACCAGGTGCCTCGGATCCCCAGGAACTGTTCTCGTCACTAGGGAGAGCATCGCACGCTGCCTATACACACTCCTGTGTGTTGAGAATGGTCTAGTGGGAATGACGATCTGTTGATACTGATGAACTAAATCTTACCTACTTTGAATCTTAGGGTATTATAACAGAAAAAGGAAAGGGAATTTGACTTTGTCTATAAAGTATGAGAAGCCTTCTCTGATGAATTTGAAATTAACGTAAATTCTGAAGGATGTGTTTAGGTTAATGCAATATAATGAGTCATAACATATACCATTCAGATGACCAAGTATATATTTTCCAGATATATTTGGTCTTCAGATTTCCTGAAAACACATCAGAGCCTTAAAGGTGAAATGGGTGCCTTGTCATGACAGTGAGAGATTTTTGGATCCTTCCTAAGCAGGAGGGGCAGGCTGGGAGTTGAATCAGCCAATGGCCAATGATTCAGTCAATTATGACTATGCAATGAAGCCCTCACAAAAAAACCATGAGAAGAGAATATCTCTCTCACATAATGCTTCTCTCTTGGAGAAAGCTTCCATGCTTGGGGAACCAGAACTCTTCCACATGCCACCCAGCCAGGCCCTAAGCTCCCTGAGGATAGAAGTTCCTCTATTTATACCTTGCCCTATGTCTCTCTTCAGCTGACTTGTATACTTTATGGTATCCTTTATAAAACTGGTAAATATTAAGTGTCTTCCTGAGTTCCGTGAGCTGCTCTAGCAAATTAATTGAACCTAAGGGGGATTTCGTGGGAACCTCCTATCTGTATCTAGTTGATCAGAAGCAAGGGGCTTGTAAGTGGTATCTGGAGTTGGGGCTGGAGTGCAATCTATAGGACAGAGCCCTTAACCTGGGAATCTAGTGCTCTTTCTGGGCAGATAGTGTCAGAACTGAGTTGAATTCTCAGACACCCTGCTGGTGTTCAAGAATTGCTTGTTGTTCTGCATGGGAAGACCTCCTCACACACGCACACACAGGAACTGAGTCAGGAACTTTAAAGGATCTGTTCTGTGTGTGACACAGCTAACCTTGTAGAAAGGAAGGAAGGAAAAATGTCCATTCTGGAAAGAGAGAAAATGTACCCATTTGGGGATTTTAAAGACAGTTATTATACCCAGGTTTACTGTAGCAAAGGAAGAGTGGCATGAAGCAACCACACAAGAAAAACTGGAGACCAGTCACACAGGGGGTTTGCAAACAATGCTTAGGATTTTAACTTTATTTCAAAAGTGGTAGTACTAAATGAATGTTCATATTTGCATTTTAAAACTATCAGTCTGCCTCCAGTATGAATAAAGGATTTCAGAGGAATTAAGTTGATGACTAGAATAACAATGAGGCTAATGGTTTTTTCCAATTCCAGAAGAGAATGGTTTCTTGAGCTAGTATGGTAGAGGTGGGGTTGGCTATGAATGGATAGATGAAATGCCTTTCTTCATTCAATAAATCTTTGTGGAGAGCCACCTATGTACCAGACATTACTGTGGGTACTAGGAATATAGCAGTGAATATAAATAGGCAAAGGCCTTGTTTTCATGACTTTTATTCTGGTTGATTTAGGGAGCCATTAGAGAGCTTTGTGCAAAGGGGAGATATGTGTCATATCTTTGTAGTATCACTGTGAGTGCTGTGTTGACAAGTATGGGAACAGGAAGAAGACTTAGGGGATTCTTTCAGTAATCTGGGAACAGAATTTGCTGGCACAGTGCATCTGGTGAGCAGTGGTCATATGATGGTACATGAGGGAGTGTGGTAAAGGGGTAAGTCAAGGATGAGTCCACGACTGGCTTGAGCAGATAGGTATATATTGGTAATATTTGCTCCATAAAATATGGAATATTATAAAAGGCGCATTTAGGTAAGAAAACAATGAATTCTACTTAAATTTTAAGTTCCAACATAGTATATAAGAATAGATTTGCAGGATGTAGATGGTTTCATAGGTAGGTACTTCAGATGAGAGCTCTGAATTAGAAATATTGTTTGATGTATGGCAGCACTGGGGCTGTAACTGAAACCACTGGGTAGTTGTTGGGAAAAATGTATCACACAGTGAAATGGGGACAAAGCTAAGGCTGATCCCTAATAGATGCCTATGCTTGAAGGTCAGGTATATAAGGCAGACTCAGCAAAGTATATAGAAAAGGAATGAACAGTAAGGCAGAAAGAAAACCAGAGAATTTAGTGTCATGAAATTCCAAGGAAGAGTGTTTTTCCTTTTAATAAGTTAATTTTTTAAGAGTAGTTTTAAGTTGACAGCAAAATTGAGAGGGTACAGAAATATCCCATATACCCTTGTCCCCACATATGCATAGCCTACCCTGTTATCAACATATCCCACCAAAGTGGTACTTATCTTTTAATTGATGAACCTATATTGACACATCATAATCATCTGAAGTCTTTAATTTACATTAAGGTATACTCTTGATGCTGTACATTCTGTGGGTTTGGACAAATCTATAATGCATATATCCATTATTATGATATAATACAGAGTATTTTCACTGCCAAAAAAATCCTCTGTGCTCTGCCTATTCATTCCTCTCCCCTTCCTTGGCAACCACTAATTTTTTTTTCATTGTCTCCATAATTTTGCCTTTTCTAGAATATCATATAGTTAGAAACATACAATATACAGCCCTTTCAGAAAGGCTTTTTTCACTTAGCAATGTACACTTAAGTTTCCTTTATGTCTTATCATGACTTGTTAGCTCATTTCTTTCTTTACTGAATAATATTGAATCATCTGGATTTATCACAGTTGACTTATCCATTCACCTACTGAAGGGCATCTTGGTTACTTCCAAATCTTGTAATTATGTAAAACTGCAATAAACATTGTGTGCAGGTTTTTGCGTGGACATAAGTTTTCAGTTCCTCTGGGAACTGAACCAGTGTATGTGGTTGCTGGATTGTATGGTAACAGTATGTTCAGTTTTGTACGATACCCCCAAACTATCTTTTAAGGCAGCTGTACAATTTGTAGATTCACAAGCAATGAATGAGAGTTCCTGTTGCTCCATATCCTCACTGGCATTTGGTGTTGTCAGTGTTCCAGATTTTGGCCATTCTAAAAGGTGTATAGTGGCATCTCATTATTGTTTTAATTTGCATTTCCTTGATAACATATAATGTGGAACATCTTTTTATATACTTATTTGCCATCTGTATAATTTCTTTGCTGAGGTGTCTATTAGGGTCTTTGGTCCACTTTTTGATCAAGTTGTTTTCTTACTGTTCACTTATATAGAGTTCTCTCCATATTTTGGACAACAGCTCTTTATCAAATACGTCTTGTGCAAATACTTTCTCCCAGTCTGTGGCTTGTCTTCTAATTCTCTTGTCATTGTCTTTCACAGAACAGAAGTTTCTAATTTTAATGAAATCCAGCTGGTCAATTACTTCTGTTATGGATTATGCTTTTGATGTTGTATCTAAAACAGTCATTGCCCTACGCACAGCCATCTGGGTTTCTCATATTATCTTCTATGAGTTTTGTAGTTTTGCATGTTACATTTAGGTCTATGATCCATTTTGAATTAATTTTTGCGAAAGGTGTAATGTCTGTATCTAGATTTATTTATTTTTGTATGGGGATGTTCAGTTGTTCCAGTACCATCTGATGAAAAGACTATCTTTCTTCCACTGTATTGCTTTTCCTATTTCATCAGAGACCAGTTGACTACACTTATGTGGGCCTATTTGTGGGGCTCTCTGCTCTGTTCCACTGATCTAGTCTCTGTTCTTTCACCAACACCAGCCTGACTAGCTTTATAGTGAGTCTTCAAGTCGGGTACTGCCGGTCCTCCTCCTTTTTTTCTTCAGTGTTGTGTTGACTATTCTGGATCTCTTGCCTTTCCATGTAAGCTTTTGAATCAGTTTGTCAATATTTACAAAACATGTTGCTGGAATAGGAAGATTGTTTCTCAAATGGGTTGAATGCTTTTTTACCAGATAATAACAAGGACAGAAAAGAATAGATGGTTTTAATACTATGTAGGTGATTAGTTATAGAAACAAGGATAATTCCAGTGGAGTATTGGGGATATAAAGCAGATTAAACTGCTTAGGGAAATAAGGGGGTGGAAAGTGATAAAGGGGAATATGGGTCATGCTAACATTGCAAAGGTTTAATAGCCAGAGAGAATAAAGCTATCACTGGAATACATTGGGGGATCCAGGATTTCCTTGAGGTCTGTCAAAACTACAATATATTTGGTATGTCACCTCTAAAGTACATGATAGAAAGTAATTAATACCTGAGATTTTCTCTTAAAACCTAGGGAACTGATAGTCACAACTAAAGACATAGTAATAAATAAAGGAACAAATATTTAGTCATCATATATATATCTGAATTTGAATCCTTGGTCTACTATATCAAATTATGTGATCTTAAGAAGTTACCTATTCTTTTTGAGTCTCATTTTCCTTATTCAAGAAGTGGAGAAAATAATATTACTTTACAAGTTTGCTGAGTGGATAAATTAGTATACCTGGTGTGCTTAGCAAAATGCCTAGCACATGGTAAATGCTCAATAAATGGTAGCTTTCATTATTTTCATAGAATGCAGTCATAGAGGAATACCACAAACATGCAACACTATCTTAGTGATTACTTCACTGTTACTGCTAACCAGGATCCATCTCGCCCTGCAGTTGTGACCACTCCATACTGCTTACCTTTGATTTGTACTTATCCTTGATCAAGTGATTGGTTTTGTTCAACCTAGGATATAAAAGTATATAAATAAAGTAACAGATCTTTTTTATAAACAGCTTTATTGACATAAACAGTATCTATGGATTTGCTTATTTTAGACGGTTCATAGAAAAGGAATTACCTAATATGAAATTGTTTTTTACTTGCTTCATTTACTTAGAATAATGTTTTCAAGTCTTATTTATGTTGTAGTGTGTATCAGTACTTTACTCCTTTTCATTGCTGGATAATATCCCATTGTATACATTTTGCTTATCTTTCCATCAGTTGATGGACATTTGTATTTTTTCCACTTTTTGACTATTATGAGTATTGCTACTATAACATTTGTGGAAAACTTTTTTGTACAGACATATGTCTTCATTTACTTTGAATATGTACCTAGGAGTGGAACAGCTGCATCAATGATAATTCTGTGCTTAATTATCATAGATAAGACTTTAATGATAAGTCTGTGTCAGGCTGTTTTCCAAAGTGGATGTACCATTTTAATTTCCAAAATCAATGTATTAGAGTTCCAATTTTCCCACACCCTCAGCATTGTGTATCTTTTTACAAAATGATAGTCATGCTAGCCAGTTTGAAGTAGTATCTCACTGTGATTTTAATTTGTATTTACGTTATGTCTGATGAGGTTGCGCATCTTTTCATATGCACTATCCTTTTGCATACCTTGTTTGGAAAAATGTCTATTCAGATTCTTCGGTCATTTTTTTTAACTAAGATTTTTGTTCTTTTATTATTGAATTGTATGAATTCCTTACATATTATATTTATACATTCTGGATGCAAATCCATCATCAAATATGTGATCTGCATAACTTTTCTTCCATTTTGTGCATTGTCTTTTCATTTTTTGACAGTCTTCTAATTATTTTCTAAAAAGGATCTGTAAATCTGACTGTAACTGAGAATTCATGGACTACTTTTTAAGCCAGTCCGCTGTAATTCCACACCATTAACTCTTTTTCATGACATAGGAACGAAATGAGGTGAATACAAATGAAGTTGCGTTTACAAAATACACAAATGTGGTCAGCACTGGAATAGTTGCAGGCCCTTAGTCTTCCCTCACATTTCTCACTGCGGCTCTGGGGGGGTCACAGCTGGTGGGGCTGTGGGCGGGGGACGCAGTGGTGCGGCGGGGAATAGGGGGGCTCAGCTGTGCTCTCTTCAGAAGTCAGGAATGTAAACTAGTGGGGGTGCGAAGCAGAGCTGAGACCACCCCCAGAAGCCCCACGAGCTTTGCCAAAGCTCTGGAGCAGTTCAGAACCACACAAGCAACCATGTATGTTCCTGGCCCGAACCCAGAGGCCAGCCCAGACAGCCAGACAGCGGCCCTGGGTGGTGTGTGGCCCCACAGGACCCAGGCCGGGCCGGAAGGACCCCAGGAGTCTCTGCAGGTCCTGGCCAAGCCCGACATGCTGATGTCTCTTCTACAGCCTGAGCCAAAGCACATGTGTCGGTTGGGCTGGGCTTGGACGGACCAGGCCAGCCAGGAGGGACCAGGTCGCGGTTGGCAGTCTTAGGGCGCACTTCTCCTGTAGACGGTCACCAGTTCTTTCCGCTTCTCCTGTAGCCCAAGTGCTTCTGGCCTCATGTCTCCCAGATCTCTGACTTCCTGCAGGGCCTGGGTGGTCTGCCTCAGCTGCTCTACAGCCTGGTTGAGCAACGTCTCGGCACTCACAGGAGAAGGCTCACTACTCAGCACCTTGTTCAGCAGTTTCTCCATCTGCTCTGAGGCCACCTGCACCTCCAGCTGGGCACGGTACAGCCGCTCCACAGGCTGCCGCGGATGCTGGGGGCCTTCCCCAAGCAGGTCCCCCAGGGAGGAGCAGCGGGGATGGCACTGATGCGGCAGGTCCCAGGGGGGCAGTGCTGTGGGCATTGTGGCATCCTTTGGGGCAGTTCCTGGGGTACCTGAGGCCTGGAGTGGCTCTTCAGGCTCAGGACTGTCATCCATGCCATTCACTGAGAACTGCGCTGGGCCTGGGGCAGAGGTCTCAGAGGCCTCAGCACTCTGGGCTGGTCCCGAAGCCTCCATTCCACCCATGGAGGCTCTCAGTTTCTCCGATAAGATCTTGGGTGGGGGTGTAGGGGGCCTCCTGCCCTCTTTGGGCACAGCCTCAGGCGTCTCAGCACAGGGCACCTGGAGGGCTTCTGTACTCTCGGCGTCAGGGGACTTCTCGGGGCTGGAGTTCTCCCAGCTCACCTTCAGGATGTCGGGCAGGGCCTTGCTGGGGGGCTGCTCAGAGCCCCCGTCCTCCTGCTCTGGAGCCCCTGAGTCCTCCTGGCTCTCAGGGTGGGCCTCGGAGCTGGCTGAGACAGGGGTTGGGGCTCTCTCCCCTGCAGGGCTCTCCGCTCTGTCACCAAGGTTGGTCGTCTCGGATACTGGGGAAGGCTTGGTAGGAGGCATAGGGGGCTGGAGTATTTCCCGGGGCTGGGCTGCACTGACGTCATTGCCGGGGGCAAACCCTGGCCGCCCGCTGTCCGGAGCACCAAGGTCCAGGCGCAAAAGCCCATCAGAAGCTGCATCGGCTACCTAGTTGGGGGACAGATGGGGGTCATCCCAGATACCTGGGCTTCGGGTCAGACGTGCCCACCTACAGGGTGCTCCAGCCCCCAGTCCCTAACTCTCCATGGCCTTTCCCTCTGCCCTGGCTTCCAACACCACTTGATTAGGAGCTGCAGTGATTCTGTGAAGCCTCTCCTCTCCCTGTTCCCTGTTGTGGAATCACCGGCCTTAGAAGTCAGGGCTAGGGGGTCCTCTCAGTGCCCCGGCCGGGCTTCTCCCAGCCAGTGAGAGAGGCACTTTTTAGTGGCAATTGTACCAGCCTGGGCAGCATGGGACAACATCGCTCCAGCCCTGTTTCTCTGCCCTTCTTGGGTTATAGGTCTCCTGAGTTGTCTTGAATTCACTCACTTCTGCTTCCCCTCCCTAGAGACCTCTGTCCAGTCTGCCAGCCTCACATCCAGCCCACTTCTCCCCAGGCCTCGCCTGCCCAGCTGCTCAGCAGCTCATGCCCACTCTCCTCGTGCCATCAGATGTGACCCCAGACAGACCACAGCTGGGCCCTGGAAGGAGACAGCTGCACCAAGCAGGCGGCTGCCCGCCCATCTGACCCCAGGGACCCACAGGGACACCCAGCAGCCCCATGGTCATGGAGACCCTCCCAGGGAGCCAGGGAGGCCTCTCCCCAAACCCCTCAGATGGTGGGGATCCTGGATGGACCCTTCTGTGTGCACACAGGCAATCTGCCCGACACACGGGCTCAGTCACTGGGACGGTCCTTCTCTGAATTCTTCTCGGAGGGGCCCTCCCCCTAGCTGGCCCTCCCCCTGCACCTCCTAGATGGCCCCCCTCAGGCATGCCTTTTCCCTCTGGCCACTTCACTCACTTCCTCTGTGGGCTTCATTCCCTCAGCTGACAGACATGAACAGGCTGCCTCGTTTCAAAAACAAACTCTCTGATGACCTTGGCCCCGTCCCTTCTCCCTCTTCTCGCCCACTGTCCCCTTCCTCCAGCAGCGCCGGCTCTGTACCCGGTGACAGTGCGAAGCTGACTCCTTCTCCCGGGAAACATGCTGCAAGGCCACCACCGGCCCTTCCCTCAGTCCTGCCCTGGCGCCCTGTGGCTGCCGACCTGGCTGGTCACCCCAGGCCCCCCGTCCTTCCCTCTCTGGATGAGCCGCTCACCTCTCTGGTTTCCTGTTCCCGGGCTCCCTACCGTCCCCTCTCCCCCAAAGTAGCATTTGCGGAGGTTCTTCCTTGGCCTCCAGAATTTCTCCCTGCTATATCATCAACAGCAGCACCGGTCTGAACCCAGGTTCCCCTTGCCCGTTACTTCTCCCAAATTCCCTGAGCCCATGGCCTCCATTCAGTCTCCGGGCTGGAGGGCCCTCTGACAAACCTCCTTCCCTGTCCAGTCCGCCTGCCCAAGCCCTGGGCCACGCACCCGGGTGGCTCCTGCCTCCCAGTGTCTCTCCGTCAGCCCCTCCCTTCTCATCCCCTCCTGGAGCCTTTCCCCCTGCTTTCCCTCCCTCAGCCCAACCCACCTCCTCTGGGCCTCAAACTGACCTCGGGAACATACCCTCCCATCATCCACCCGGTCCCCAGGTCCAGCATTCAAGGCCTTCAGTTTCCTCCCCCAACCCCATCTTCCCAGACCCATCTCCAGTTCAAAGGGGCTCGGCACACCCTGAGCTCCTCTGCCTCAAGCCTCAGCTCAGGCCCTTCCCTCCACCAGGGATCTGCCTCCTGCCAGCCTGTCAACTGAAACCCTCCTGTCCTTCAAGTGCCAGTGGGTCCTCTATGGTCCCTCCTGCCAGCCTCGCAGAGCCCTCCTTTGCACAGAGATTAATAAGACAGATCTACTCGGAGCAGTCCGTGGAAAGCTCTTTTCTCGAGCTGGAAGCTGAGCTCTCAGAAGCAAGGACTAGCCTTGGGGTCTCAGTTTCCCTCAGGCACCAACTCTGGCTACAGCCAACACATGGACCCAACAGGTAAAGCCGGCAGATCTACACCCTCGACACATGTAACACACACAGACTCCCCCTGTACCACTCAGGAAGCCTCACGCCAGGAATCTTCAGAAAAAAGATGGCCCCAAGCCTGGCGGCCACCCTAAGGAGCTGGGGTTCCCAGAGTCACCTGACCTCCCACCTGTCCAAGCTAGGGGCAAAGCCTTACCTCCTTTAGGTGGACTCTAGTAGGTGGCCGGCGCCGCTGGCCCCCACGCACCCGGTCCCGTGTCATGTGCTCCAGGACACAGCTCTTGTCTACTTTTACCTGGGAAGGAGAAGGAACGAGGTAAGTTCCCACCAGGCTTTGGGGAGAGGAGGAAATGCCCAGGCATTAACCCAACTCAGAGACAGCCTACACCCCACATGCTGCTTACAGGGCCAGCACTCCACCCCTGCCCCTCTCTATAGGGCATCTCCCTGTCCACACCTCTGTTTCTCTCCCTGTCTCTATGCTGCCTTTGTCGTCCCTCTTCTGTCCGAGGCTCTCCCTCTCTGTAGCTGCCCTCTTTGCCTCGGTCTTCCTGCCTGAATATGGCTATTAGCCTTCGCCCCTCAGTCTACTGCAAAGAGCAGCCTTAAGGCTGCTTTTGGGTTTGGCTTGGGGTGGGAGGGAGAAGACAACCCATGATCCTCTGGTACCTGAAAAAGCCTTCTAGAAAAAGCCCACCCTGGTCCCAGTCATTCTCCCAGGACCCCAGGGGATGGCCCAGGAATAAACAGGGCCTCTGCCCCTTTGGACCAGGGTGTCTGGCAGGCAGCATCTCCTCTCTGACAGTAAGGAAAGGGGTCAGGAGTAGCCAGGAAGCTGCACAGGAACATTCACATGGGAAATCCAGGCTCTGAACCTCTGTCCCTGTGATGAGGAATGGGGCAAAGTCTCTTCAGCCCCTGGATCGGGCTCAGGGCCAGGCCTACCTGGGGTTCAACTGTCTCTCATCTCAGTAGAGGAGCTACCTTCCACCAAGCCTGTGGGCTGCAGCCCCACCCATGCTCATGCTCCTGTGGTCTCCAACACCCACAATATGTCCCATCACGCCTTGCCCACGAAGTGGGACCACTTTCCTCAGCTAGTGAAAGGCTGAGCCTGACACAATCACATAAAACATGGCACAGGAACCGTGGCTCCAGGTCAGGGGACCTGGGTCTTAAGAGGGGACTTGCTGGGGATGATTTGCTCCCCTTGGGTCTCAGTCTTCTGCAATCCAAGGGGTCACCCCCAGTTCCCTTTTAGCCCAAATAGTTATGAATCCATGAAGTCAAAGACAAATCCTCCTTGGAGATCTGGCCCCAGGGGACCCCTGCCTGCCCAAGTCTGATCATGGCCACTGCTGCCACAGACTACACTGTGCCACACTACAGCACAGGCAGCACAGGGGGCTGGGTGGTCCCTACTGACATGGGAGGCCCCAGCTGAGGGGCCACCCAGCCTGGACTTCAAGGCCAAAATGAAAAGTGAGCTTTTGGGCTCTCAGCTCACTCCCCAGACCTTTCTGACCTGGGTCCACCTGCTGTTTTCAGCTGAGGATGGATTGGAAAGGATACATGGCTGCAACCAGTTAAATTCTACCCCACCACTTACCTGCTTTCTAATTTAAAACAAGTTATTTTCCTTACACCTCAGTTTCTTCATCCATACCTTCTACCACCTACTTTGAGGGGTGTTGTGAGGATTAACAGAGGTAACAGTAGCAGAACAGACGCCCCAGTGTTTGTAGCAGTGCCGTAGGCAAGGGCTTGTCTGAGGTGAGGGGGACAGGGTCTTCTCTGTGATCACACATGGTGGGCAAGGGGACGCAGTGCCGTCCACAGGACTGCATCGCACCTCATCGAAAGCCTTGTTCTTGCCTCTGTTGATCCCTTCATTGAGAGCTTTGATCCAGGATTCCTTCTCCTCCCCACTGGTTGCTTGGAATTTGATGTCACTGACCTGCAGAAGGCAGGGGTGGGGTGGACGGCAGCTCTTTAGTGAGCTCACATTTGGGTCTTAAGAAAGCTTCCCACCCCAGATCCCAAAGTGCACCCCCAGCACAGCTGGTCAGGAGCAAAACACAACAGCAGGTCTGACACCAGGGCTTCAGGGCAAGGAAGAGGGCAGATCCAGCAGAGAGAGGGCTCTCCCAGCGTGCAGCTGCCAGAGATTTGGATTAGAATCAGCCTTTGCCCATGGTAAGAGCCTAGATCTGGTCTCACCCCATATGACTTCTTCAGGCCAGCTGCCTGACCCCTGGACTTCAGTTTTCTCTGTGAAGAAGGAGTATCCCCCTTCTATGCCTACACCAGGCTGGGTACATGACAGAAGTGACAGGCATGAGGGGTGCCTGCTGGCAAAGGCTCATTGGAACCAGGGCCACCTGCAGCTCCCAGAACCCCACACCCAGCCCTGGCCAAGTGAAAAAGTCCCAAGGTCGCCTTTCCGGCCTTGAATCATAGATTGTTAAGAGAGAAGGGCCCCGGGGGTCAAGTCCAACCCCTTCATCATACGGATAGGATGGGACTTGGCCAAGGCAGCCTAAGTAATCTCATGACTCCTGCCTCTGTACGCCACCCAACTCCACCGTATGGGACCCTTTGGGCAGGAGCTCCGAGCTCCTGTATTAGAATCAAAGGGCAGCTCAGAGAGCCCCTCCCTGTTAGGACCCGAGGTCAGACAGGAAATGGTGGAAGAGTGAGGGCATCCAGACTGAGGGGCCGCCCTGCACAGTGGACACAGCCGTAGGGCCTCTGAGCTGGACAGACCACCACTTACAGCTGGCTTGAGCCTCAGTTTCCTCATCTGTAAAAGGAGAACACCAGCATGACCGGCCTTAGGGAGCTGTGGCGACCGGTGATGTATCTAAAGGGTTGGATCCAGAGCTGGGCAGGTGGGTGCTCAGCAATAGTTATCAGCATAGCCTTCCTTCCAGACAAAACAGTCCCGGTTTGCTCATCTGGAAAAAGGGATTAACGCCCATCACGAAGCAATGCTGAGGGAACCAAACGTGACTGAGAGCCAGGGTTTGGCACATAGTAGGCACTCAGAAAAGAGTTAATGAATGAGCCAGTAAATGAATGAACTGGCTCAAGGTTCCTTCCCTTGTCCTGTTTTGGGGCCGCTGCCCACTCTCTGACCTCAAGACGCCCTAGTTCTTGGTCTGGAGGGTCGCCAGCCTGCCCACCCCTGGCCTGGTGTTAGACAGAGCCTTCTCTCTGGCCACCTCCCCGTGATGTAACACCGCGTCCTTGTTATATGACTTCCCCCTGGCTGCCGCCTCCTCCTCCTCGCCCAGGGCCCTGGGACCCACCCACCTCCCCAGGCCAGGCACAGCCAAACGCTCATTTGCATGACCAGCGTAAATTCGATCCTGGCAGCAGATCCGCAGTTAAGTCAGAAACCCCAGGGCACCTTGGCAACTGCCTCTTGGCCCAGCCTTCAGGGCTGCCAGGGGCAGAGGGAGGGATATCACTGCATCCCAGCTCCGCAAGGGCCCCCCCCCAACCCTGTGACTGTGATGGAGGCTGCCAGAAAGGCCGCCCAGGGCAGGGTCCCTAGACCCCAGCTGCTCCTCCTCACAGGTCCCAAGTTGGTGGGGCCCCTGCCGGGTGCAGGACTTTAGCATCCCAGAGAGCCTGAGAGGCATACACTTGAACTCAGCAACAGATGGAGCAAGGGTGGGACAGAGAAAGGGCACCGGCCTGGGAGGCATGCTCTGAGTTCTAGTCCCATCAACCTGCATGGCACCTGGCGCGGGGGCAGGACCAGTGGACCCCACCCAAATGCCGCCGCGCTTCCCTGTTGGCCAGCCTCCTGAGGCAGGCAGTGGGGAGCTCAGCCTCTGTTCTCTTCTGCTCCCTGTGATCTCAGGGACCTACTCTGGTGGCCACAGGGCTCCCCTAGGAGGGCAAATGGGGGTGAAATGGGACCCAGCCCCACCCTCAGGAACCCTGTACTCCTGGCTGGACGTGCCAGGCATCTCACGAGAGTGATCAGGATAGGAACAAGTAAAATACCAAGCAGTCGCTCCTCCTGCCCCCCTGCCCCCCAGGTCCTGGAGAGCCACAGGCTGCACAGTTCCCTCCCGGGCCCTCCCGAGAAACCCAAGGGCACATGCCCTGCTAGGAGTTTAGGAGCTAACAGGACTGGCACAAACACAGGCTCACAGAGCCTGGGAATGGGGGTGGAGGTGCAAAATGACAGGGAGGAACAAAGTCGTGGGGGAGAGAGGGGGCAGGAGAGAGGACAAGGCAGGCTGGCTGAGCCCGGCAGGGCAGCAAGGCCATGCAGAGGCCGCCCTGCTTCCTGGCAGCACTTGCCTGTGACCTCACGGCGGGGGCGTGGGGCTGGGGAGGCGACCGGGGAGAGGGACAGGCAAGACGCTGGAGTCTTTGTTTATTTGATTAGAGAGGGAAAAAGGCAGCCTCCGGACCAGACTGCCGGGGTCACGTGACCTCCTGGCCGGCTGGCGGCCTCACTGAGGACAGGAACACCCAGGGCGACAAGAGAGGAGGGTGAGAATGTGGGGGATGTGGTGTTCTGGGCGTTCACCACCTGACCTCTGGAGAGCCCCTCTCTAAGAGCCCCCGGGGTGGCAAGGGTCAGGGGGCCCAACTGGAACCAGGGTGTGCCGCCCTCCCACAGCTCCGTGGCCCCCACCACTTGCTCGCTAGCCCCCACCCCCCAACTGATGGTCCCACTCCCAGAGCCACCTGGAGCCAACCTGAACTTTCCACAGCACCGGAGGATGGAAGGGAGGGTGCTGGCCAGAGCAGCTGAGAACGCAGCAGCACTAAGAGCCCTCTCTGAAGGGGACGT